>MJUU01036800.1:46759-67617 GCA_002080025.1 Modiolus philippinarum | reverse complement strand
TTTTGAGCTCTAAAATATCCAAGACTTTCAATTTAAGTAAAATATGAGAATTTAATCATTTTTTGCCATAAAAAGAAATTAATCGAACAGGTTTTAATCCTGTCACAACATTATTATAGATTTTTAGTTACACTGATAAAAAGATAAACTGGAAAGCTATACAAGGTGATGAGTCAACCTTTACAGAATCAATACCAAGACAGTTAAACAAAAGTCTGAAGCAGGTAGATTGTCCGTAATGCCGTCTCACAATGTTTTATTTATAGGTCTGTCTGCTGGTTCACAAAAAGTCCCCAGAAGCCAATATTGGCTGCTTTTGTCAGGTATCTGTAGACAAATCAAAGTGTTTCTTGATATTTCTGGAAGTCTGGCAGACAACTACATGATACGATGATGTAAATATGGAATACTATAGATTTATATAGTTTCTGATCTATTTCTGTACAATAATTAATTTAAGTAGCCAAGTACAATGTATGTAAATGTCGATATAACATAACCATGATCCATTTAGTCTACGAAAACAAACTTCCAACTGAAGCATTGCTGACAAAAATGTTACAACTGACAAAAGCTCCAATGCAGATTCAACATGCATAATGCACAGCAAGATTTGAGTCACAAAATGCAGAGGTATAGTTTCTGCATTTGGCCATTTCGACAACTTTTGTCTCCACAAAGCCGATCAAACCAAAATATTTTGAAGACCATAAACAGATTTATGTGTTAATGCTGACAGAGAACAAATAACCAATCTAAGTGAAGGCCAAAATAAGCTAAGGACACAGTAATACACTGAGAAGATGTACACCTTCAAACAAAATTTCCTAAAATTATGTAATGGAATTTTCCACACAAAAATCAGTTTTTGAGCCATCACCAAAGTACTGACTTATGAAGTTGCACTCTGTTTTTTTTTTTCTAATATTTTTTGTGAAAAGGCCAATCTTATAGGGGATGGGAGAGAAGTATATAAAATTGTAACTCCCTCACAATCAAACATGCCTCCACAGTAGATCTTGAAATTCAATCTGACAAATTATACATGTAATCATGCAGCCCTGGGGACCTTGTAATGCATTCCAATAATCTTCCTTTATTGTCATATACCAACTATAAAGTAGTAATAATTGTTATAATGACAGTTATCTGAGAAGCATTACCAGCAAAATTTATAAATTTCTCCTTATAATTGGTAGAAAATATATTGCATGTTTTGCCCAACATGTTGAAAATAGTTACATAGTTTCATGGGTAGGTTTTTTTCTTCTTCTTNATATTTAGGCCTTACTCAAGAAGATAAAAATCCACTTTTATACCATTTCAAACTAAGTTTCCAAAGCTATATGTGGTACAGTGTAGACTTGACAATACTGACCATCCCTGTATTATTTTGCAGATGAATGGCTTGAATATAAAAGCATCCTGGTATATGTTACAGAATGAATATTTTTAATAAGGAAATAGCAGTGCAATAAAATTATAACAATATCTAAATGCCGAGTCAGATTTTTATTTCCTAACCACTTGTAAATACAATGGTGGGCGTACTAATACAATGGTATTTTTTCCTGATGATCAGTCTACCCACTTTTAAATTCTTCCTGAAATATTATATCTCAATTTTGTCTGAAATAATTGGATGATATCGCATTTGTGGTGACTTGAGAAACAGGACTACATGTACAACTGCTTTTACATGTCAGGGATTATGGGCAGTTCAATCCTTTGATAACCATTTCTATTTGTCAAAAAAGTTTATCCTAAAAGCAGTTTATTTGCTACTGTACCTCTATCAACAATGTTTTTTTTTTTCATTGTCGTTGTATTTGTCTTTGTATTTGTATTAGTTATATATTCACATGTATGTTATATGTTCTTCGGGGATCTTCACAGGGGATACGGGTTCATATTCCCTGTCTGTGTTTTATATCCCCTGAGCCGTCAGGCGAAGGGGATATAGAGCACAGACAGGGAATATGAACCCGTATCCCCTGTGAAGCCCGAATAACTTTTATATTCTGCTAGAAGTGCTATAATTTTTCTATCAAAAGAGTTTAAAAATTGTGATTTTGCTACCACGGGGATACGGTCTCATATCCCCTGTCAAGGTAACCAATAAAATTACAGGATTTACCTGGATATTCACTTCAGCAGAATATATGTTTGTATTTCATTGTATGCTCATGTTGCACACTGTGCCCGAGTTCAATAAAGTATTCCTATTCGTATTCGTATTCGATAATATCGTTCTGATCCAGGAAATTTTTGGTTACTTCATGTAAAATTTTGCACTACATTTAAATTTTTCGAGAAAATTTGCTAGAATTTCAACTCTAAGACTCAATCAGCATTTTGGATCCAACAAATCGCCACAAAAGTTTTTTCCACTCATATTTATCAGACTTAAGACTCCAAGCTGATATGTATACTTTCAACACTTGCATATTTTCATAACCTTGAAAATGTAGAAAAATTAAAATCTGCAATATTCTTAGTTTTCAAATTCAACTTGCTATTTTTAAACAACTTGGGCATATCAAAGCTCCTGAATCAGCTTTTTTGTAATTTTGATAAAAGTTATGATTAAAGTTTCAAAATAAAATACCCACTCGGGATAGTCTTTTTTCTAGTACATAGTAGCAATAAACGAACATAAAGAATTCTTTAGTATCATTTAATTCCTTGTCAACATGCCGATTGATCTTTTTAGATTGAAAATCACAATTTTTCATTCAAACACTTACCATTTCTAAGTGTTACAAAAATTTCAAATATCCAATATATATAAAGCAAATATTTGCACAGTGTGCTATCAATACATGTATATATAAAAATGTAAATAAATAAAAACCAATTCCCCATTACCTGAAGTCATAGCAAAAACCAAATTCATCAGACTGGTTTCGTCAAGGTGAATAATCCAAGTATCCTGCAGAATTAATCTCTATTTGTAAACACAGCTGGTCCTGGAACTAGAGACCTGTACCTACAGGCCCTGTTTGTCAAGACCAGTCAATATTCCCATTGAATAACTTGACCTAATCGCTGTGTAATATTAACTATTCATGCCCAACCATCTGTAAATTGACCCTCATAGATTTCAAGGTGTAGACATTTTAGTTTAAATGTCTTTTTTCAAATTCGTTTATATATTTGTAATTAGACTTTAGTCCTGATAGATCTACGTGTGTTGTGTTTTGGAATAGAGACTGCATTTATCGTAATTTGTCAATATTATCGATACTTGTTGTCACCTATTCAATGGAGGTCATTAAAATTTGCCTGCTTAAATGTTTTGTTTTCAAACAATAAAATTAAACATTAATATCTTTCCATAAATTTAAACAGAATGTCGATGCAGAATTCAATTCAACTTACAAGAAATAGTTTGTTCTTCATTCAGTTATAGTCATACAAGGAGGGGTTGGGGAAGATATAATCTTTTCTTTATGATTAAATCTGAAGCATTTCAATGCATTTTGATTTTTACTTAGAGTCTTTTTGTGTATTTATTTTTTAGCCATTCACCAACATAGGGGGAGGATTTGGATCCAAGAAAACGAGTTTAACCCCATCGCAATTTTTGCACCTGTCCCAAGTCAGGAATATGTTGGTCATTGGCTTGTCCTTGTCTTTGAATAAAATTTTAGTTTCTTGATATTCGGGTTAGTGGATGTGATTTGTTTCTATTGATTTAATCACTTTTTTACTTTTTGGGCTATTTAGGCCTTGCTTTATGGTGTGAGGTTCCTCACTGTGTTGAAGACCGTACAGTGACCCCTAGTTTTGTTTTGGGTTGTTTTAACCTGGAGATGGGATGTTGTCTCCTTGACATTTACCCCATTTCCTTTCTTTTTCACATCTATATTAATAGCGGCCAGTTTTTTTTGTTTTTTTTTAATATACACAAAATTGAACGAACTTCAAGATAACACACTCCTATCCACGGTGTCTGTGTGAGCCATTTAAGATGCATCCCAGCCAAGATACAAGATTGCAGCGAAACACTATAGGATTAAACAATATGGTAGCTAGCTCACTTACTAACTGATCGAGTCCAAAGGACTTTGTGTAAAGTTGTGAGTGACCTGTCGGAGTTTATACATACATAATTTCCTCAAAACAAGTGTTCAAAATGAGGTAAAAAAATATGTTTGATCGGAGTAAACAATGTCTTTCTTTGCTGCACAATATTTTGGTGAAGTGGATTAATGGACAAACGGAGATAACACTATGCTCCCTGATCATTTTGTAGTGGAGTATGTAGATCTCCTATATTGTTGAGTGCTAAGTGCCTTTGTCTAAATTTGACATCTTAATACTCCATACAGCCATGTCATGTCTTAAAGCATACTGCTCACCCCTCCCCCTCCCCCTCTCCCAATACATATTTGTATTTCGTAGTTTAGAGGTTTTGGAGGCATTCAGAAGCATGTGTATATGGTCAAAAGTGCTGCTTAGATTATGGTTACTTTTTATGTGCCTTTTCTTTTCGTATTACCCTACACATTTAACAAATTTCCTTAATTATCTGGATTTTTTAATTAAAAACTACAAATACCATGGACTAACTATGTCTCTCCAGAAACTCTTACTTCATTCTAAAATTTTGGTCATTTTATTTACATCAAAAGAAAATACTTCCTTAAATAACTTCATTAAAAATCCAATATAAATCAGTATCAAAACGTCCAATATAAAAATCTCAATAAATCACAAATACAGTGTCACTTAAGAATTTAATTTCTTGGTAGAGCAATGACCCTAACTTAATTTCTTGGTTGAAACACTGACCCAAAATAATTTCTGTTCTATTTTCAACATTCTGCAATACTGCCTGCAATATTCAAAAGTAAGTCTAAAAGAAGGTAGACCCAAAATAAAATTTTTCATTCCTCCACATTTTATCAATCTTTGATACTGTTTGCCAAATTTAAAAGTTTGTTTAAGCTAAATCTTGTTACTTCCCACTGCTTTTACATACCAAGTTTCATGTAATTGTCAAAAAAAAAGACAGAATTCATGAATATACAAAACACAACAAGTTTTCTTTCAAAAAAAATAAAAAAATTTTTTTGTTATTTGAATTTGAATTTGAAAAAAATTAATGTCATTCTTTTTTAGCTATTTATATATATAAACAAATTCATATGCTTACAAAAAATCTATTTCTTATCCCAGCATCATTAGTACCAGTACATTACGGAATTAAATTCTTGTAAAATGAATCAATAGAAAAAAGAAGGGAAACGGGGAATGTGTCAAAGAGACAACGACCCAAGGGGGAGTAATAACAACTAAAAGGTTTGAACGTAAATTCATTTACATTACCTGTATTAACCCCAATCAAATAAGTATGTTGAAGACTGAAATACTTAGTATAACGAAGAACCACTAGATATAGACATCATTAAAACTTAAGGAAAATTTTTTCTTGAAATTCCATTTCAATTATTGCAAGTCATATACTCAGATATTGAAATAAATCTTTAGTTTTGTTGAAACTGTGAATTGTTTTTAATAATAATGGAAATCTGAATTTGATTAAATTTCCAATACCTGAAATTTTATAGAAATTGACCAACAAAATCAATATAAGTTTAGCCAAAACAAACTTGTGCCTAAGTCATTGTATATGCCTGCAATATAATGTCAAATTGATAAATTTAATTTACATCAAGTAAATTGTATATATACATAGAAAATGTAAATTTTTGCATGTATTAAAACATTATACTAACCACACTTCATCTTATTAGAACTCAACTTCTCGGCATTACCATATATGGTTAAAAATTCCTTAATTTAAATAAATTAAACATAAAATTCAGATATATATCCAATAATCCAGAGTTTTCAATAAAACATTACAAAACATTTCTCCATTCTCTGATGACTTCATCTGTCAACCTTGCTGTTACTATTAATAGATTTCCTGGATGTATTGATTAGCAGCACATGGCAATAAAACTGATCAGCATGCAGAGGTATCTTAAGGTAACAGTATTGGCACATGGCAATAAAACT
This sequence comes from Modiolus philippinarum, assembly GCA_002080025.1. Lineage (NCBI taxonomy): Eukaryota > Metazoa > Mollusca > Bivalvia > Mytilida > Modiolidae > Modiolus > Modiolus philippinarum. Next base: position 61,587 of record MJUU01036800.1, on the reverse strand, counting down.
GATCAGCAGGCAGAGGCATCTTAAGGTAACAGAATCGGCACATGGCACATAGAGATGTACCAAAAAGTAATAGTATTGGCACATGGCAACCAGAGGCTCTTAAAAGCCTATATCGCTAACTTTGGCCATAGGGTCCAATACTAAACTATGTTCCCAACTTTGATGGGGATGAAGACCAGCAAGACTCAAATTTAGAAAGGGACCATTCAAGGCAGCTGTGATCAAGTTTGGTTCTCACAAGAAAAGTTATTTTGGAGACAAAATTTTAAAGGGTCTAATGTTAAACTTTGTTCCCTGCTGGCTGCAAGTCTTGATTACCTATGGATCTGCCATGGGGGAGGGGGGGGCAATTCATGACATTGTGATTAAGTTTACTTCTAATTAAACCAGCAGTTTCTGAGAAAATGATCTTTGAATCTGGGATGAAGTAGACTTCCAAGATACCTTTCTTGGATGGACCCACCTAAGACTATTGATTTTAACTGGACTAGCAGTTTTTGAGAAGATTATTTTACTTTATTGTCTTTTGCTCTCATGTTAAACTATGTTCCATGTTTGCAGCCATCTTGAAAGATGAACTGACCCTTTGGATACCTTTTTAAGACATGATCATCAAAGAACCATTGTGACTTAGTTTGATCCTAACTTGACTAAAGGTTTCTAATAAGAAAAAGAAGGGAAACGGGGAATGTGTCAAAGAGACAATGACCCTAAGGGGAGCAATAACAACTCAAAGCCACCATAAGATCTTCAATGAACGGTGAGGAAACCCCACATCCAACGGTAGGTCGGAGTTGGCCCCTAAATAAAAGAGTAATCAAGTTCAGCGAAATAAGCATCTTCCTAGACTCCGATAGACATAAAGTGAACTAACTAGAAAACAGACAAGACACACAAAGGCTTAATAAATTTCCTGACTTAGGACAGGCGCAAACCTGCTGCGGCGGGGTTAAACTAGTTTTATTTTATCTAATACATTTTGTAACATCTTTTCCATAGGGTCCTATGTTAAAATATGTTCTCTGCTAGCATGTACCCTTCTTGGATGAGGTATGGACCTACCAGATACCTTTTTTTGAAAGGGACCATATAAAGACCATTTTTGACTTCAAGGTAGTTTGGTTCCAATTCAATTGGACAAGATCTTTGAATGTGTTTTCCATAGGGTGTAATGTTAAACTGTGTGTTCCTAACTGAGGGAAATCTGGGATGAAATCCCTTTTTTCGATAGGACCACCAAAGGACTATTACGACTAAGTTTGATCTTAACTGGACAAGTTAATTTAAGTTCCACAGAATTAACAATAAAGGGATATGGAGTAAATGCCAATGAAGCCTCTACATATACATGGTAAACCTAAGCAATGGAACAAAGATTTTATTGTTGTTCTTCATCTTGAAGTCACCATGAGACAATTTTAGCAACTTACATTTATGTCTATTCCACACAAATAGATAATAAAATATATGAAAGACCATAAAAATAAACAAAAATTACAACAAAAGATGGGATTGGTATTCTATATAGTTGTACATGTATACTAAAACAGGGAAAGCCCTCAGCTGCATGTTTACTCAAAGTGAAGAAGACCACCAAATTCGTAGAGTGGAAAATACCCACGTGAGAGGGCAATAGACATAAAAAAAGATGATACATATTGGATCGTGACCAAATATCTAATCGTCAAGGCATTAAATATTAACACTTTTTCATATACGACAATATGAACAATCAGTGTATGGAGTCTTCCGAAAAATACACTTCAGAAAATCACTGAGAAAAATCAAATATATGAACAACTACTTTTTTGAAAATCAAAAACATGTGAAGAAATTTATCCTTACCTTAAGAATAATACCATGTACTAAATCCAAATTTTAATCACAACTTTTCACTAAGCTAAACCAACAAAGACCATTCAAAATAAAAATAACAAGACCGGATACTAAACTTTGTATAACCTATCCCGTCACTGTGGTTCAGTATTAATCATAAAGATACAAAGTAGCTCTTGTATATCACATTTACATATTTTACCTACCTATCTATTTATATTCAGTAATATTTAACATGGTCTTTAACACATTAAATGCTTCCTTCACACTTTCACAACAGGAAAAATTTTATTATGTATCATGTGACGTAGGATTACTGAGTCCGACCTATGGTGAATTATTATATATTCGTTTGAATTCATTTTTTATTTAAAAATTTATCATTTGGATTTGATATCAAAGGAGCGTCTTTTTTTTAATGATCCTTGCATCTACCCACATGTGTTATTGTGAAATATTGTGCTCAATAAGATGGAATTTATTAAGATGGAATGTTTATTTAGTAAATAATATAATGTAAAATGGATAATTTTCCTCACATTAAAAATTTGTGAAATTAAGGCTAGGACCTGTCGTGAGTCTTTTAACTTTGCACTTTGCCAACCTCAAAAAGATTGCCTTTCGAATGTTTGATTTTTGCAGGAATTTCTTTCGGGAGATTTATTATTCAAGTGTAAAAAGCTTAAATATAACCCTCATAAAAATTTGCCCTCAATTTATTACAGAAATAGTTCATTTAGTTTAAAAAAAAATGAATTTGTTTTTTACTAGATGCTTGAATGATACTAGTATATTCAAAGCAACAGTTTGTGCAGGAGTTGGTACCATCCTTCAAGGAAAGTTATGAATTTAGGCTTGCAAATGTTTCTTTCAATTAATCTTCTTTTCTTTTTTTCACTGTCAACCCTCTTTGCAATTTAATAACTTAGGACACTTACATTAAACATGATTTATATCTACCATTGTCTACAAACATTTTCTCTCAACAAACCCTTAAAAGTTGCAACTATATCAAACTCATCCTCAGGCCTCAGCAAATAAATTTTGTACACCATTATACTTATTTTTTCAAATACTTACCAAAATTAAATCCTATCTGATGTCTCCCTAAGCTTTTCCTTGTTAAAGCAAACATAATTTTATCTCCTAATTTTGTCATTTTCTTCTTGCTAAGACTTGTAGATATTTAAAAGTCTATTCACAATAAATGCTATATCAATGAAAAATTAAGAAAAAGATCTTATATTATCCTGTCTTTAGCAAAATTACAATAATTATGGAAATAATTTTTATCTGCTAAGATTTATAATAGCAATTAATTCCCACAAAAATGTCAAAACACGATTAAAATCTAGAATCTGTCAAAACAGGTTAATCTGCTTAATTACCTGTTGATTTTAACACTCATATAAATTGTCATTAATCATATTAAAGTTCAACAAATTAAATCTGATGAAAATTAAGAAATAATTTATTAATGACTTTAAAATTAAAAAAAAGAATGAAATTTGAATGATTAAACCCCTTGGTTTCTTTGCACCAACACAATATTGTCCCTGATTCTCTACATTAGGCCATTAGTTTTCAAAACCTGGAGCAGGCAGGAAGGCATTTTTTTCTTCAAATTGTTATTTCAATATTGATATGTATGTTACAAACATGACAAAGATATTTTGTTCTTTTTTATATATAAATTTTATTATTGTATACCATTATAATACCTCCCTAAGAAAGCAACCAAAAGTAAGCATGTGCAATAAATTCCATATTGCACTAGTGCAATATAACTTAATTTTCATGATGTCAGTCGCAACAACATTCCCCATCTTTGAAGAAAATTTTGCTTTTGCTATACAATAAAAGAGTATATTGCATGAATATTAGGGAATATTATCCCATTTAGAATATATTTTGCACTAGGAAGCTCTTGTAATATATAAAATTCCATTCGGGACAATTTTCCCCAATATTCATGCAATAACCCTATAGTATAATAATATGCTATAAGTTTTGAAGACAATGACCCAAAATAAGCAAAACTTGTTGCAGGAGCTGAACAAATCAGGATTGGAGGGGATGAGAATAGTTTTTTTATGACCTAAGATAGAAATTTAAGTACATATGCAATTTATTCCTTGCCAATATCTTTTACTGAAAAAATTGAATGAATCACCATTCACTTCACATAAATTCAAAACAAATGCCAAAGTATATGCATGTCTAGGTGTCAAAAACATAAATAAATAATGTCATGCAGATTAACTAAAAAAATATGATGAATTTATGCATTCCAAAATTTAATCAGATTAAAAACAACAATCCTTGTTGATAAATTACCACAAATTAATAATTCAAATACAACTTTAAAGACCATAATCTTTTTCTTTAAATATATGCTGAAAAGGCAATTCATTGAAATGTCAACAAAACCATGAAATGTTTACCAGTAAACAATTTTAAACCTCAGTCAGTTTACAATATGTCAGATTCATTCAATCTTATCAGTGATCATTTTGACAACATGTTGAAATTTTTTGAAATCCATTGCAAGCCAAACCAGGTTATCTCCCTTTGATCATAGTGAAATCATTTTGGATTATTTCCCTTACGCTGTACATAAATGCACAATTTTACCTGTTGGACAATGCCATTAAATAGTTTGCTGTGCAATTGATTTACAAAGTATATTTTCCTGTGTACAAGAGCCCTTTTACTGTAAAGCAAATAAATTCTTATATTCATATTTACATGTAAGCTACAAAATTTTCACCAATAACATGAATAAGAAGAGCATGGGATCTGGGACTAATATATGAGTCCCAGATGGTATATTTACTGCACTCTATAAATTTTTCTGATAGAAGTAAAACAATTCAAATTTCGTGATACAAGGGCAGATTGCCGTACACCACACAGAATTTAAAGTGAGAGGAGGTGCAGCTAAAAAAAATTGCCAAATGCAGTAATGCATGAAATGTAAAAACAAATTTTTGCAGAATTAATGCAGGGTACCTACTTACATTGAATGACATCATGGTATATCTATTTTAATTTTTTGCTCATTGTTTGTTATTGTACATATAGCTGTGTCAACTGAATTCTTTCTGGTGTCGAAAAGTTCTTTTGAGTTTGAACCCCCCCCCCTTGTTTACACTCAATTGTATTTTTTAATAAAGATTGCATGAATTTGATAAAACACAGATATTGTATGACTTGGCCTAATCTTGAGTATTTATAACAGATGTATGGATTAAGCAGACAATCTGACCCCCTCCCCCTTTCATGTCCTTGAGACAAACCAGAGAATCTGATACACCCAACCCCGCCCCCTCCCTCATGTCCTTTATTTGTGTCAATCACGATTGTTTGAATTTGACAAACTCAGATATTGTATGATTTGGCCTGATATTGAGTACTTATAACAGATGTATGGATTAAGCAGCCAATCTGACCCTCTTCCCATTTTCATGTCCTTTAGATTAAACACAGATATTGTATGATTTGGCCTAATCTTGAGTATTAATAACAGATGTATGGATTAAGCAGACAAAATCTATAACTATTGATAGATGTGTATTACATAGATACTGTCTAGACTGTTATAACCAAAGTTCAGATTTTCTTCCTTTACTGGGCGAGTCGCTATGGCAACTTTATACAATCTTTAGGAATGCACATTTTACCTTAGTATTTGTGTTTGTTAACAATACTGATAAATGCTTTTATTTCAATTTATTGACAACTGGAATTAAACATGAGTTTGATTTGAAAAACATGTTAAAATTATTAAATATTTATATGAATGTGTGTATCAATTTCTAACCCATGGCCAATACTATACGTCCATCACTGAATAATTGACTATATCTTAGTTTATGTTTGTCCAGTCTATATAACAAACATAACTGAAAAATCTGTTCAGAGCACTTGAACATTTTGGAAAACTAGTCCAATCCTACCCATAATTTGAAGTCATCACTGCAGAAGTTTTTAAGTCAATACACGATCTTGTGGACCACTATGGTGTATCTGTTTCTCAGATGACAAAAGATCTTTCTCTTTAAAAGCTTAAGAATTGTTTCCTCTACAAAATTTGATTTGACGACAAAATTTAACTTTCGAATTTGACATGTTCAACATAGCAGGTGTCTTAAAAGAAACAGGAGATGCTTACTGTTTATGACAACTGATCTCAAAGTCACCAGTCACCCACAGTTTTGGAAATAGTTCCATATGACACCCCTTTGGTTGACGGAATAAGCATAGAGATAAGTGATGGGGTGCCAAAAGGGACTCTTGCCATGGTTTTTTATTGTGTCCGAGTTGCTCGTCTTTGTATTTGTGTTTGTCTTCATTTTGTTTTTGTGTGCCATACTAATGTTATGTCTTTGTTTCTGCATTGTTGCCATTGTCCTAAGATTATTTGCTTTAGACTGAAAGAGTCATTTCTCACTTATTTTGCTACATGTACCCATTTGCAATTTTCTCTTATAATCGAAATCAATACAACACTTACCTGTGAAATTTACATCAAGTGAACAATCACCAATAGACTCATCAGCGGATGTAGTGGATACCATATTTCGTCGTAGAGATTCTGCAGCTTTTGGAACCAATTTAGCTTCATGGCTATCAGGTGTATCCATCTTACTAGTATGCACCTGGTCCCTTGGGTTTCGTTGTTTATTGTTGGGTTGAGATTTCTGCATTGGTTCTCTGTGTCTCTGGACTGGTTCTCTGTACTTCTGTACTGGATCCCTGTTTTCTGTTCCCCTTGAAGGTGATCGAGGAGGCTCAACCATGATCTGAACATTTGGAGGACTATGAGTGGCTCTCATGGCCTGAGGACGGGTGTTATGAGACTGCTCTGCATGAAATCTCTCACTGTCCTGTTTTTCTTTAAATCTATTGTATACGTCACGTTCAGACATATTGTTTTGTTCTATAGATTTAAGTATCCTATCTGAGGACTGGTTAGACTTAAATCCGCCATCTAAATCGTCTTGATGCACTCCTTCTCTATCAGACGATTTTGATCTAGATTTTGGACGCTTTAACAAATTCAAAAATGACTGACGAACTTTTCCTCTTTGGAAATTCTGATTAGACCCTGTCTCAGAATCACGACTGATTTGACTATTAAGACTACTCTTTGAACCTCGTTCTTTTTTCTGTTTTCGAGACATATGTGGAGACATTCTACGGAAAAAATTACTTATACTGTTGCTTATAGTCTTTTTCTGTGGTGTTAGTTTATTGCTTTCAATTTCTTCACCAGAAGGAACAGAGTTTGACCGTTCTGCTCTCATTCCAATATTTTGTGGTTCTGACGCATAACGTTCATCAACTACATTATCGGCAAGTCTTTTTATTTCACTGGAATAATGATCATGAATCGCTTTACGATAACTTATAGTCCTGTCATGATCATATTCCCGAGACAAGACTTGCTTTGGTTGACTCCTCCCTTTCTTTGTTGGCGGACTCTTTTCCTTTTTCATTGGCAAACTGCCATTAGCAGTACCATTTTTTACACCATCCCTACTTTTCTTGTGTGGATCACTGTTGAATAAATTATCCACATCCTCCTTTTCAAGAGACGAATATTCTTTTACAATCATTTCTGACATTTCACGAATACGGGACTGATAGTCTTCGCTATTATTAGCCATGTCGTCTTTTTCGTCACCACCCGAGAGCTGCTGAACTTCAAATGAACTTGATCTTCTAACCGTCACTACTGAATCATAAGTCACATGTTTTGGGCTTAGTTTCCTTGTGATTGGACTTTTTGATCGGCTGCGATTAGATTTTAAGCTAGATATTGTAGATGCTGGACTAGTTGATCTACTTCGATCTCGTCTCTCAAGTGTAGTTACAGCACTAAAACTTGTTCTATAAGGCTGAGGAACTCTATTAAGGATCTCCTCCTCTTCAAGTTCTGGATGAAATGATACAGTAAGTGGTCGCTTTGGACTTTTACTACGGGTTAGGGTATCAGCTATTACACCAGTGTCTCTAGATTGCCGATGATCTAGCACAGACTGTGGAGATAATGTGTCCATGATGCTTCCCGGGGGCTACAAACATGGACACACGTCTGATACACTGTAGAAGCCATTGTTATTATGTATCTGCAAAGATAAAAAGGTTGAATTAAGTTTAAAAAAAAACCAAAAGATTTGAAAGTAATCATGCATCTTTCAAGTTATTTAACATATTCATCTCCTTCTTGACAGCAAAATGACCTTTCCAATGTTTTAGTGAAACAAGATAATATTCATTTTAAATTAAAAAGGTTTAATAGTCTTCTCTTTCTAAATTTGTTTTCATCATGGTATCTTGCAATAATGGTATACTCCAGTAAACCTGGGACTAATATATTAGTCCTAGAGTAAACCTTTGTGTACAAATAGGAACAAAAACGATCAATGTCCTGCCTATGAAAAAGGGGATATACACACTCTAAAAAATTGCTTTTATGTGAAAATTAAAATTCTTATGTCTTCAGACTTTTTTTATTTATGAAACAAAACAAGATGTGTTTGTGAAACACTATGCCCCTGGTAGCAGCCATGTCTTCAATACAAATTTAATACTAAAATTGCCATCACTAGAAATTAAGATTAAGTAAACATTTGTACTAAGCTCCATTAGATCTATTCACATATAGAATATGAAGCCTCTAGCAATTGTAATTAATGAGCTACAGGAAATCTAGATTTTGACCTTTTAACCTCTGTGACCTTGATCTTGTGACCTTGACTTTTGACCTGACCTAAGTGAAATTTGCATAATGCTGTTCCAATATACAGGCCAAATATGAAGGTCCTATCACATCTGGTTGGAAAAATATAGGCAATGTTAAAGTTTTCAAATTTACACTCAGTGACCTTGACCTTTGACCTGGCTGAAATTGTTTTGATGGATTTGTACTTAGCTTCATCAAATCTATTCATATTGGAATATTTTGTAATTAATGAGCTATAGCAAAATCTAGATTTTGACCTTTTGACCTCTGTGACCTTGACCTTTGACCTGACCTCAGTGAAATTTGCATAATGCTGTTCAGTTTCAAATGAACAATATACAGACCAAATATGAAGGTCCTATCTCATCTGGTTGAAAAGATATAGGCAATGTTAAAGTTTTTGTTAAAGTTTTCAAATTTGCACTCGGTGACCTTGACCTTTGACTTGACCGAAACTTTTTTGGTGGATTTATATTAAGCTTTGTTAGATCTATTCACATATAGAATATCAGGTCTCTAGCAATTGTAATTAACAAGCTATATCAAAATCTAGATTTTGACCTTTTGACCTGTGACCTTGACCTGACCTTAGTGAAATTTGCATAATGGTGTTCAGCTTCACATGATCAATACACATACAAAATATGAAGTTCCTATCACATCTGGTTAAAAAGTTATAAGCCAGGTTAAAGTTGCAGACAGACATACATACAGACAGACAGACAGACAGACAGACAGACAGACAGGGCAAAAATAATATGCCCCCGATCGTAAGATCCAGGGGCTTAGAAAAAAAAGAAAGCATTGAGATACCCCAAAGGGGAAATAAAAACATACAATATAAATCATCATAAAACAACATATTACACTATATTCAGGATCCAATATACTGTAAATGTAGTAATTTCACGGTGTATTAATTTTCCCTATTTTCCAGATTGAAACAATACCTTGAAAAAAAATTCCCTCGAATATCTTGGAAATAATCAGTAAGTACTACTGTTTAGTTGTTCCTAAAAATCGTGAAAATTGATACCCACGAGTGTGTCCCAATTGTATATCTTATGTATCTTATGGTCTCGGTGCGCCCTGGCATGACATTGAAATAAAATGAATATATATAAAACATCATTATTTATAATATATGATCAGTATGTTTAATGATATTTTTGTTTTTGTGTATGATTTGTTATTATTAAATCATGTATGTTTGTATTGTCATATGTCCCATTGAGGGCCCTTGATTGGTTAATAAAGAACTTTGAACTTTGAATGTATATAAATGGTTGAATGCTTTATTTTTTGTTCCACTACAAGGCAATTTCACTTACTACTTCGTTTCTTCCATTAGTGGCTGTTTCTCGTGTAAGATAGCCCATGGAAGAAAGAGGGTCGAATGAAGTTGCCTTACAATGGTAAATATCCATTGCTGAGGGATGAGAAGTTTTGTTTCGCATCAAACAAAAATTAGATCAAACAAAAATTAAAGATTTGGATACAGAGTATCTTAGATATTTGCTGTGTGAAATATGTCATTGCAATACACTCTTCTATAATATCCCTGATCTTAAATATGGACTCATGTAAGATCCCATAGTGGACTACAAGAACTCAAAGTTTTCCAGGTTAAATGGGTCAAGAACCTCCAGAGGAAAAAAAAACCGTTGTATCTTATCCCTCATAGAATCAAATCAAATCCAACTACCCCTTTGTAACTTGTTGGTAGACATTTTTTAAAGAAAATTTTCAACAAGGCCATCCAAGGACAATTGCCACTCAAGGTTCTCGCTGATGAACTTCATTTGGAATTTGAAAGATATGGTAAATTTATTGATAACAAATTTACAACAAAAGACAGACAAATTAAAAGTATAAGCAAAGTAATGATTGGGCAGTAAAATAAAATTCACTTACTTTGTTGAGAAAATTTGTTAATTCATTGGGCTACATGTATAAAATCCAGTGTTGTCATGAATAAACTTAATCTTTACATTCATGTAAAACATCCTGTTAAACAAATGGAGTTCTTTGTCCTCAAATTACCAACCTTTTAAATATCCATCCTCTAGATTTTTTGGGTTATAAATATTAATGAATATTTCCTTTCATACACAAACTACAATCCTTGTGATGTGTATTGTTTTATGTAACCTTTGATCTCTGTTTACACCTGTCTCAGGTAAATTAACATGAAAACAAATTGAGTCTCTTTTATCTTACAAGGAATACATTTATAAAAGAATATGCTAACATTTACTCCAATCAGAGGCTCCCAGGAGCCTAAATCTGCTCAATCATATATCTGTAATTATCTATTCTTTAAATGGATGATGCAGACAATTTTTTGGTCTAAAAAGTCCCAGCAAATTCGAGGAAAACTCAGTACTTACGACTTTTGACGAGTTAGAGGAATAACAAAGAAAATATCATTATGCTTGATTATTTCCCCTTGTTATGACAGCCCACATCTCCACCGTTCATGATAGCACACATCTTTAAGCTTGATTATCTTACTTTCTATGACAGCCCTATCATCTCCCCTTGTTAATCATTGTGCTTTATCTCCCATTTTTATGAAAGCCCACATCTCTATGCTTGACTATCTCTACTTGTTATGACAGCCCACTCCTAATAGTTGCTTATCTCCCCTTATTATGAAAGCCAACATCCTTATTTTTTCAAAATCTTACCTAAAGTACAATTTCTTTAGAAACCATGTACAACAAAACAAGTAGTGCAGCGTAACCTTTTAAAACCAGTCTCTGATGGGACTAGCCAGAAAATCAGCCAGTTTTAAGAGGTTCCAGAGTTTTTTGGAAATTCTGGAAAAGGTTGGTTTCAAATATGAACTTAATTTTTAATTATACTGAAAGTGCCAATTATTGATCTCTTTAGTCAAATGTTCAGTTTTCTTGCATTCCTGCTGTATTTTGTTGAAATGCACTTATTTATTGATGTTTATGTTAACAGAAATGGGGCATGTTGAATAAAGATGGCTGATTTTATTGCCTACAAAAACTGCTGAATTTGTCGTTTCAGAAACTAAAGCATTGTGGGTAGAGCAGACACCAAATTATTTTGATTGGCCATATGGGCATACATAACTTAACAACATTGGATGTAAATCCATGTTCCTAAACCAAATTTGAAATTCAGTCACCAGTGTTCCCATAATTTCTTAATTCCTTACTTTCTGAAAGGGCGAATTAGGCAAGAAAATATACTTTTGGGTCCAATCTTTCCAGCGGAAATTAGGAATTCCAAGGGGCTGGTTTTCAGAGGAATTTTTTAATTTATTTACATACCCCAGGTAGAAATTCAAGACCAAAACCAATTGTTCGATGTTCAAGAGGAATCCAGTTTTTAGACCAGCTGGTTTTAGGGGGTCCACTATAAAAGATGCAGTTACAGGTCACGGGCAACAGGACATGAAAATATCATTACGCATGGCAAGTCCAAGGAAACCATGCAGTAACTGCATGTACTTGCTAAAGTGCACTAAGACAGTGTCAGTGTATTGCATGTAGCTTTTTGATATCTACTAAATACACCTCTTCGATATATTAAGTCATTGTCCTTAATGACTGATAGACAACATATTGACAGGTCCCTTTGTTATGCTGATTTTAACCATAAACTTAGGTGGGGGTGTATTTTCTTGTTGCCCTTCTAGCCCCTTCATCACAGTACATAATGTGATACACAACAAAATTAATTTTCAGTGAACACTTAACTTTCATTTGGCAACACTTCAGATTATATAATATAACTGGTAACAGATGGCTTCCTTACATCTGTGTTCTGTGTATACCTACATGATTAGTCATGCTCATTCAATCAATTTAATTGATTCACCAAATATAAACAGCAACAATTTTGTCTACCATTGTTTGTCCTAAACAGAAGTTTTAGTCCATAAACATCCAACATAAACATATGTGTTTTGAACATGACTTGGCAGACAATTTGAATCCCAACACAACCACATTAGCTCCCCTACATAAGTACTTATACAGTGACACATGGCAAGACAAATTACCTTTAAGTGACAAGTGACCAACAGTAGTTTAACTGCAAAATGTGTTTGGAATGTGTTTTGTGAAATACATATGCATCAGAACAGCAGCCAAGAAGATACCTTACCCTGCCAATCGTTTATGAAACCAAGAAAATCAAAGGGTTGCTAAAGTGCCTGAAGAAACTGGAGTTATACTGTCAATGTATGAAATAAATATCTGTAAAACTGTTTAAATCTAAGAAAATGTCACGATTAGAATGACCTTGAAATATAGAACAAGAAAATATCAGACATTTGAATATGTTCTACAGGAAAAAGGGGATAATCCAAATATCAATATTATAGTCCATCGAAAATTTGTTTTTGATCCAATACAGCGCAAAGGTCAAGGTCACAAGGTCAAAACCTATCAATATATATATGCATATATATTAAGGTCAAGGCCATAAGCTTAAGGTCAAATATTCTTAAAATAGCTGAAAGGTCTTGCTAAGAGAAATACATACTTAATATGAAAGCAATTATCACAATAACCATTTAAAAGATATATACCCAATGTAAGTTTTCAGGTAGTTGTTCACATGCCAAGGGCAAGGTCACAGGGTAATTATTCTGGTACCAATTGAAAGGTCTTTCAATAAGGAATACAAAAGTGAAATATGAATGCCCTATCACTAACCATTCAAAAGATATACTCATTGTTAATTCTATTATGTGGTTCTTCGCTTTCTAAGGTCAAGGCACAAGGTCAAAAATTCCTGCGCAATTTTGAAGGTCTTGCTGTAAAGTTCAAATTTCAAGGTCAAGGCAAAACAATTATTCCAGAACTGTTTCAAAGGATTCACATGTATGCAGAGTATGAAAGCATCTACCACTAACCATTCATATATATATATAAAATCCATAATTAGATTTTTTGTAGACAAACAGACAGACATACCAAAACAGAACAATATGCCCCAGTATCTACAAATACCCCTATAAAGCACCTTCCTATGATATAGTACTCAAGTTGTCATACTTTTATGCAGAATGAAAAGTTCAAATTACCTTATAGTGTCACAATAAATCAAGCACTTACCCAGCTCTTACCTTACTTAGATTTCTCTGATCTACTGAAGTTATATATTGCTATGAAACAGGGGAAAAGTTACCATAATGCAATTCACTAGTTACTTCGATAGTCCTGTCAAGTTTTGAAACCTGATGGACAAAATCTCAAAGGTCGAAGCAGAAAATTGAAAGATCAGAGAAATTTGCAGTGAATTTGTATGAAATAAGTATGAGTCTGAGTTCATTTGGATTTAGAAAATCAGAAAAACTTTAATTTTGTTTGGTTTATATTTGTGATCAAACTCAAGTTTGAAGCTTATAAGGGTAACAAAGTACATTGAATATTGGGATCCAGATCTCATCCAGGCTTTGAACGAGACGATTTTTACATAAAATTACATATTAATTTTGATGCTCAAACTGCAATAGCTCAAACACCATTGTTGTTGTCCCAGTTTTGTTCAAGTTTAAACAGTTTGACTTCAATAGCTCAAAACCCTTCTATATCAAACTGTTACACAGGTCCCTTTGGGTTGCATGGAGCCATTAAAGTTCAACTGTAATTAAAGTTCTACTGTAAATATGCCTCAAAGGAGGCTCATTCCTCAAGTTTATTATATCAAGGATTTAAAATTAATATTTCGATTTATTAGAATATGGATCATACATCATATTAAGCAAAAAATATTGATAGGTCAGTGTGGCCCTTTTTGAGATTTTAACGCCTGAAATTTTAGCGGGAAACCAAACTTCTCTAGACTTTTCATTCACTTTGCATTAAGGCAATGAACCTTTGAAATACAATGAAGGAATATCAACGATTTCACCAAATTTTGTCAAAAGACTATCGAAGATGTATACAATCATGTTTTGAAAAGAAAAGTGGTGGTCAGTGTGCAAAATTTTCTAATGCACCATGATGGATAAAATAAGAGAATTTCGAAAGTCAAAGATAGTTTCAACAAGTGTGGACCCAAATTGATGTCTCGCCCGTCCCTGCTTGATCACAAAATTGATGTGAAAACTCAAACTGCCTAAATCAGAAAACTTAACATGTTCACTAGACTGTGAAATTAGATTAACTGACAAAAGCAATATAGCAGACTGTCACATATCACCCAAAACCAAAATTCCAAATATAAATGACCTACCACTGATAGATACTGAAAA
>MJUU01036800.1:35322-46723 GCA_002080025.1 Modiolus philippinarum | reverse complement strand
ACATGCCAAATATTATTGAACTTACATTAATAGATACTAGGAAACTTAACATGATCACTGCACCATCAAATTGAGGTCACAGACAAAAGCCATATAGCAGACTGTCATATACTATGCAAGACCAACATATACACCAAATATCATTGACCTACCACTTATAGTTAATGAGAAAAATTACCTAATCACAAAAACTTAACATACTCACTAGACCGTGAAATTGAGGTCAAGGACAAAAGCCATGTGACAGACTGTCATGAACTACCTAAGACCAACCTACATACCATGCATCATTGACCTACCACTAAAAGTATAGTTACTGAGAAACTTAAACTAAAAATAAAGGGCTACGCCGAGCGCAGCATGATACGACCGCAGCATGTCGACCACTGAAATTTCAACAAAGGTAGTTCAAAGTGAATGTGGACACAGTAAAGAGCTTGACACAATAATTAGATGGACACAAAAAGAAGCTAGACACAGTTATTAGCTAGAAANAGAAATTGAGGTCAAGGACAAAAGTCATATGCCAGACTGACATGTACTACTCAAGACCAACCTATATACCAAATATCATTGACCTACCACTTACAGTTATTGAGATATGGATCTAATCAGAGAAACTTAACGTGGTCACTTGACCATGAAATTGAGGTCAAGGACAAAAGTCATATGCCAGACTGACATGTACTACTCAAGACCAACCTATATACCAAATACCATTGACCTACTTCTTACAGTTATTGAGATATGGATCTAATCAGAGAAACTTAACGTGGTCACTGGACCGTGCAATAGAGGTCAAGGTCACATCATTTTATGTCCGTCAGGTAGCACTTGATTAGTACTACCACTGGACCAAATATGATGTTCCTACATCAAAGGGTTTTCAAAATATCCTGTATATAGTAAAAGTTAATGCCGTCGCCGTCATACTTTGCACGCCTATGTCTCGCTTTCCATGACTTTCGTCGCAGGCGAGACAAAAACCTGAGGAGTGACCATCCTTAAGGAGGCTAACTCCTGATGTTGTTTATATCGAGGATTTCTTGAAACCTATTAAAAATGATTATAGAAATAAAAGTAATTTTGGAGGAGTTTATCGATGTGTAAACGCGGTCGACTCACTCACAAACTGAATAAAGTCCAAAGGACTTTATGTAAAATTTGTGAGTGAAAGGCCATGTTTACACATCCATAAACTCCTCCAAAATTACTTTTATTCCTTATAATTCCAATCCTTTGAACTTTAAAAATGTTTTCACTAAATTTGACGTCAACATATACTGCACTATTTTCCTCGGAGTGTATTAATAGGCAAGAAAAATTTATTGAGAAAATAACTTCGTTTTTTGCGACGTTGACCAATGAAATTAGACGTTACAATAGCAATTGGAATTATTAAGCAATGTAGACTTCGTGAGATGGTAAAAAGAAATATATAGGTTCATGTGCTTTTAACGGAGATAGAAGTCATTCAAAATTTTGCGGGAAATAGATTTCTCAGGATTTTCCCTTAGTTTAACATTAGGACTATTTCTTGTCTTTAAAGGTCTTATCTACACTTTTTTCTACCTTTCCATTAAAAGGTTGTATCTGCATATACTATACAAAAATATTTCCCCGCCAACTTTCATTTTGTAACTGGCAGATTAACGACAAAACATTTCTCTTCTTTCTCAAAAGTTTAAATTGCTGTTACAATCTTACAGTTCTTCAGCGACGGCTTAAAAGCCTTTTATCTACATTTCATAACTTTTGGAAAACAGTTGGATAAACAACAGATCTCCTTGCAAAATCCATGTTGCTATGCATTTACAAAAAAGAATTATAAAAGGATATATAGCAATATCCATCAAGCTCTAAATATGCTACATAGGCAAATTAATTGACTCTATTATGTGGAACCATGCACTTTCTTTCATATTTTCATGAACATATAACATGGACATACCTTACATGCCTTACAACCTCTGACTTGAACAATACACATCACAGCCAATACACACCAAACAAAACAAGAGAAAATCACTTGACCGTCCACAAAATATGTCTACCATGTCAAAATGTTACCAAGTACGACAAAAAGCCAAGAATAACAATTAGATTTAATAATAACCTGCCTAATCCCTTGTCTGAAGTCTATAGAGGTATACAATATTATAAATAATTTAAATATCTGAATACATACCATTTAAATAGGTCGGTAACGGACAGCAGAAATTCGTTTAAACCCATTATACCAACACTGTGGCAAATATTTGGTTAAGGAGCCTTAGTATTGTTCGTCAATTTTCACATGTAGGTTCTAATTGTGTTATCCATTCATCTTCCAGTGGCTGGTCTACTTGAGTGGACCATGGTATAAAATGTTAATGAATCTTCGATAAAAGTTCACTCAGTAAATGACATTGAAAGTGGGGAGTATTCAAGCTTAATTCAATATAGTCATGCTGAGTAGTTTTGCCTACTACAAAGCCTCAAACAAAGATCATACAATTACTGTGTCTGAATCCAATGTACATGTCTACAGTAGAACTTCTATGACTCAAACTGCAATAACTCGAACACCATGGATGCCTCAAACACTTTTTGTGGTCCCTATGCAATCTGTGCCTTAAGCCACTAGCCCTATGCCCGGGACTAGTAAAATCAGTCTCGGGCTAGTACAAATTTGAAGTTACTAGCCCAGTGGGCTAGTTAAAATTGCACCTTATTAACAAAGAATCTTCTAAAAGGGCTTGTGAAATTGAGTTCTGGCTAGTGAATGAAAAAGTTTTTGGCACAGACTGCCTATGTTCAAGTTTTAACATAGTTCAATGTCTACAGTAGAACTTCCATGACTCAAACTGCAATAACTGGAACACCATAGATGCCTCGATTCAACAGTTTTTGTGGTCCCTATGTTCAAGTTTTAACATAGTTCAATCTCAATATCTCTAACACCCCTTTAGCTCAAATTGTTTTCATTGGTCCCCTGGGTGTTCAAGCCATCGATGTTCAACTGTATATGCATGTCATGATCACTACTGCTATAACTCTGGTAGTATAATGTCCAGAATGTAAGCACAAATGCAACCGTGAGTCATGAGGGATATTACACTAAAGAAACAACACTTAAACAAGATAAATTGCAAAATTTTAGGAGACAGACTTGCATAAGCTTTGATGGCTTGTTTCCTGATCCTTTCACTTTGTATTTATAAGGGAGCAACCATTTGATTTTATGGGGGGGGAAGGGGGGGCTATGGTCAAATTTTTTTTAAAAAAAAGGCAAGACGTTTACCTACAGCAAAAAAAAAAATCCAGGATGACTATGCGGGTTAATCCTGTCATATCCAGGACAGGCTTGGAACAAAAATAATAAAGGGCTACGCCGAGCGCAGCATGATACGACCGCAGCATGTCGACCACTGAAATTTCAACAAAAGTACTTTAAAGTGAATGTGGACACAGTAAAGAGCTTGACACAATACAAAAAGAAGCTTGACACAGTTATTAGCTAGGAACAAAATAGGGGAAAATTCAACCCTTTTGATCACTTACTGATGAAAAAATGTAAGAGCTATGCAAAATATGTACTATCAACTAAAACTTTACATCCTTAGAATTCAAAGAAAAAATTCCATCGAAATCTGATGAAAAATAAAGTTATTACATATTTAGAAAAATTGCAATTTTGGCCCCTTTGACCCCTTGTAGCTCGGAAATGGTAAGAGCCACGCCAAATCCGTTGCCATATCTCTGAAAGCTTAGATCAAGAGGAATCCAAAGAAAAAAATCCCATCGAAATCCGATGAAAAATAAAGATTTGACATATTTAGAAAATTGCAAAGTTGGCCCCTTTGACCCCTTGTAGCTCCAAACGGTAAGAACAACGCCAAATCCGTTGACATACTGCTGAAAGCTTAGATCAAGAGGAATCCAAAGAAAAAAATCCTATCAAAATCCGATGAAAAATAAAAATTCTACATAATCTGCACATTCGCAATTTTGGCCCCATTCGGCCCCTCATAGCTGGGAAAGGAAACAAGTTATAAAAAATCTAATAACTGAGCGCCATATTAAATTTTCACAAGGAATCCATTAAAAAAAACTGCATCAAAATCGGACTTACATTGACTTAAAATAAAAAATTTATTTTTTTGGAGATTTGCCCCTGTAGGGCCCCATTTATCTCGTGAGCAGTACATGCTACGTGAAATCCATTGGCATACTCCAGATTAGAAATTTCCTCAGGAGCACACTGAAAGAAACCCCATCAAAATCCGATTAATAATAAAGATTCTACAGACATTAACGTGTGAAAACACCCAATTTAACCCTTTTTGGCCCCTTTTTTAAAGACGGGTGGGGCCACAATGACCAAAACTAAGCACAGCCTTCCTTTTGTACCAAAGAACATTATGTTAAAATTTCATAAGGATTGATCTACTGGAACTAAAGTTATTGACCAAAAACTAAAGTGTGTACAGACGACGACGACGACAACGACAACGCCGACGACGACAGCACCATACCAATATACGAACGCAAAATTTTTTGCGGTCGTATAAAAAGCCAGGATAGAAGTTACACACACAAAAAAAAATCCAGGATGAAAAATTTGACCATAGCCCCCCATAGAAATCAAATGGTTGCTCCCTAATGTTGTCATATATATTTGTCTTTATCTTGACGTATCTCCAATGAGGAATCAATACAAACTGAACCACTAAAGGAAAATAACACAAATACCATGTCACAATAATAGGAGATATAATTACCAGTAAATTGAAGAGTTCAAGACACAACAACACTCGAGGATATTATGGGCAAAAGACATGTCATCAATGATGAAACATTAAAATGAAGACACCTCTACCATGTCTACAACTAAATTATACATTGAATAAATGATATGTCATCACAGTTAAGACACAGCTCCACTAAAGGAGACATGGCTTAAATGACATGACTGTCACCAATGAGGAAACATTACACTGAAGGCAAGGCACTCATAAGGATACATTACACTTGACATGTCACCACTGGGGAATTATTACACACACGACAACTAAAGGAGACATGGCACAAATGACATGACTGTCACTAATGAGGAAACATTTCTCTGAGAGGACATGGCCATGGCACCTTGCACAAATGACATGACATCAATGAAGAAAAATCACACTTGAGATATGTCATCACTTAGGGGACACCGCACAAATGACATGAAACCAATGAGGACACAATACAATGAGGGCATTGCACTACTAAAGGATGCATGGTAGAAATGACAAGTCACCAACGAACAAACATTTAACTGAATACCAGACACTAAATAAATATTCATTGCACAAATGACATGTCCAAATCCAGTGTAGCAGCTACTCCAGTCCAGTAGTAGCATCAAGAGGTAAAAATCATGCAACAAGCTAAATTATATTTCAATTTATTAGCAACTTTATGCCCAGTTATGGGCTAATGGCTACAAAACTAATAAAGTACACAAATATATAAACAAATCTAATCAACTAACCCCTGTCCTCAGTGCAATTGACTGTTTTAAAAAGGAGCCTAGCAATTGTACTTGTTCTTTTGTATCTGGGTTTAGAATTTTTTTGAGTTTTGAGGTTGAAGTTTCATCAGTTTCAAAATTAAAATTTGACAAGAACTGAGGTCTTAAAGTTTGGTTTGTTGTACATTCTAATATAAAATGTGCCTCATCTTCAATTTTGTTACAGAAGTTACAAAGACACTGTTCTCTGGGGATGTTCTTTTATAATCCTCATTTCTATCTATCAACCTTGGAAGCTGTAGTCAATCAACTAGGTTGATGACCTACATTTGATTTTAATGAACCAAATAAAATATATGTGCAAAACAGTTAATAAATTGTAATAATTTACACACTTCCCATTTTCTTTATCCAAAAAAAAATGTAAAACAAACCTTTTAGATGTACGGTTGTGCCCTCAGTGTCCCATTACAATAAAACTACACTAATCATATTTTTTATGATTGCTGACAACAGGTATAATGTAAAACATGGAGAATTGTTCTATTTTTAGATAGAGAGAGCTTTAAAAATATTTTATCTGATATATGAATGAATTATAATTACACAGGAGTTAATATTGAATGCTACAAGAGCCTTAGGGGCCAGTACATTGATAACTATCACTTGTTAAACAATTACATATAGTTACAGATCTTTAAAACAAAAAAAGAAACCTATAAAACACTACTGGAAACATCCATAATTCACCATAGAAACAGGGATGACCCAATCCAAGGGCTTTGTGGGCTGTAGCCCTGTTGGCTACCAGAATTTCAGTCATTTGCTATAGAAACATAGTACTGAAGCTAGTAGAATATATGGCTAGAAAACTAACTGTTATCTGTTACGTGTTTAGGGAACAGCTGACCATATAGACTAAACATGAAGTTGTATCCCAGTATCAGCACATCTTCCATACAAGACTATGAAATTCTGTTGGAAGACTCGACTAGCAGCCAGTTCAACTATTTCCAATGAGAAAAGCTGGTTGAAAACTGATTAAAACCTCTGATTGAAAATTGGACCAGCAGACTGACAGATACATGTACAATTGAACTTAGATGGCTCGAATTGCAATTACTCAAACACCATATGAAGTTCCACTGCATTACGAAACACAATACAACCTCAACACAGACCGAAAAACAGTTACCCCCAATCCCCAAGGGGGGGTGGGGGTAAAATTAAGCTTGAACACTTTTCTATCTCAAACTGTTCCCAGTTTGCTTGTATCACCAAATGATATAAGGAATTAGTCAAGCAAATTTCAACATACCTTAAATCAGTCCATTTAACTACATAAAAGGTCATGTAATTGATTCCTTGTACATTCCTCTATTTACAGCACGACATATACATAAAAATACCATAAATATTTCTGACAAGTAAGGATATACCAGGATAATTAAAACCTATCTATAACCTGAGGTTAAAGTGTCAAAACCTATTTATTTGTTGATTGACAGCTAGTTGAAAACAACTTTTCTCAATAATGTCAAAGTTTCTCCCACAAAACTAAAAATATTTCCCATTCTCATATATATTAATATGCAATATTTTATTTCAATAACAAAACAAATGTATATTTCATAGGTTGATATGTAATACCCCATGCATAATGTATTTTAGTTGTAAATCAACCCAATCAATAACAATGTACTTTTATTTCATGTATCCTTCAAAACAGGCTACACCAATAACCTTTCTGCCCAGATGATATTCATAGAGCCAATATTAGGAACTGCTCATCTCTGGCTCTTATATCAGTTCATTGACAGATCCTGGGGGATGGTTTCAGAGGTTGGAACCCCCCTTTTTTTCTGGATTTTTTTTTCAATTCTGTGCAAATTTTAAGCAAAAACTGACAAAAAGGGGAAAAAATTGACTGGAACCCCCTTTTTTTCTGGAATTCTATTGGTAAACCCTTTTTTCCAAAGCTGGATCCACCATGGTGCAGTTCACAATAAACAGCCTTAGGCCAAAAGAAATGGGGGGGGGTCTTGTAACTGCCAATACATTGTCTTCATTTAAGGGCATATCCAATAGTTTCAGGGGAGATAATAGAAAACACAGGAGAAGGCAGTGTTTCCCGGGAATATGACCTTGATAACTGTAACGTCACAAAGTAATTCCCATTGTTTTTGAGGAAAGGTTATTATTGCCTTCCAATTTGGCGGACTTTCTGCGGGTTACTGACAGGAAATTTATTAAAAGTTTTGTATTTTTATTATTTACTCTTAAACTAAGTCGGTGACCTATATTGCATTTGCCATTTTGGAGTAGCTTATTATTACAAGAACACAATATCAGAATTTCATAACATTGACAATATGAGAAGTCTTTAAAATATTGTAAATTTCACTGTGTAATTCACTATTTTGTGCAACTTTTTTCTAATACGTGCTAAATACTCTTTAATTTAGTAAAATGTAACATAATTTCATAAATCAAATCAATTTTCCTTTAAATCCTTAAAACCTTAACTTTGTTTTTTTGTTGCTCTGGTACCGAGTAGATTAGAAATAATTTTTCAATTTATTTTAAAACTACATGTATAACTTCATTTTTCTTCAAGAAAACGCAAAAATGATCAATGTTTAAGGTCGATTTCCATGGAAACAAGATCAACGACCCAATATTTTCTTGTCATTTTTGGAAACCTCGGCACTCGTTTAACAACATGTGCAATAAACAGCTGCGCCAAGAGCGCATGATACGCCGTCCCCACTTTTAAGCAAACGGATTAAATGATTCTTGAAAAAACTCCATATAAACAAACATGACAAAGAACTTCTGATATGTATCAATTATTTCATCTGATAATGTATATTGGTTTATGGGTAGTGATGTCTTAAATATCAATGTGTAGACAGAAATTGCAATTTCATACTTTTTTCAAATAATCAAAGTCAGATAACTCCTGAACAAAAAATCCGATGACAAAATAAAACAATAGGGAGATTTCTTCCATCATACCCAACAACCCTGCAAAGTTTCAAGAAAATGTTTAAAGCGTTCTCTAGTTAGAGTACGACATGTGGACGAAAATTGCAATTTCAAGCTTTTTTGAAATAATCAAAGTCCCATAACTCTGGAACGAAAAATCCGATGACAAAATAAAACGATAGGGAGCTTTCTTCCTTCTTACCCAACAATCCTGCAAAGTTTCAAGAAAAATGTTCAAAGCGTTCTCTAGTTAGAGTACGACGTGTGGACGGATGGACGAACAGACAGACAGACCGACGGACACCAATATACCATAATATGTCCCGTCAAAGACGGGCGTATAAAAATTATGAAAATGACAATATAGCAAGAAACTGTTTGATATGCCCTCAATTTATTATATCTGAATTTGTTTTTTGGTACACATGTATCTTACATTCTTGATTTTCCCCTTTTCTGCATTTTTGCTTTGGTATTTCATGTATGGTCATACTTTTGCTGTCCTGCTGTCTTGTTTTGAGTATATTTTTGGCATTATTTCAAAAGACTACAATAGGGTCATATTTTGAAAGGGTAATGGGCAACTTTTGCACAAGTGCCCTGCTCCCTATACCTGCCAACATTGAACAACTCCAAAGCATCCCCTTAAAATGACACATGAGACTTGAAATTTATTGCCATGCTGTTTTTAAGCATCTTTGTGACATTATGTGCAATCATCACAAACTGATTCAGTAAATAACGCAAAGAAAATAATTGCCCACTGAAAATTTTAAATTTGATTCTTTCAAAAGCGAAACCCGCCGGTAGAGTTCTTCCCCTATCTCCCAATCCCCCCTTTTTGTCAATTTCAGCTTCATTCTGATTGACAAAAAAACTGAATACTTACAATTTAAATGTTTTACAGCCTACCCTAATATCTGATATACCAGTAATACATGTAGATGTTTGGTCAGATTATCCCTGGAGATTATCTAAATCTATGGTGTACATGTACTTATACCTAGTTATATTCTATCAATGTAAAGTACATTGTTGCTATGGAATATTGTCTTTTTATCTCAAATTGTTGGCTATTATTATCAAAATTTCTCAACATAACTGTTTTCAAGATATTGTTTAAATTTGAAAAGACCAGAAAATGTGTCTTGCCCACACTAAACAGGTTTTTGTATCTTTTACATCCATTGTTTTTGTCACGAGCACTCTCTCCCTCTGGGGGCAGACTATTACAGGCTCATTCCCAATGAAAGTTATTTGAAAATCATGCAAATTCCCAATAATTTTGATTCTGGTACCCCTATTTTCGGATCCCAAATGGTATTGTTGTCAATAAAATTTTTCCCAAAAAGCTGACAAATGCCAAATTCTAATGTTCACTTCCTTACAGAGAGTTTAAGCCTGGCTTCTCCTGAAAAATTGATTTAATTTTGTGCAGAATTTAAGAACAAACTGATAAAAACTGGCAAAAAATTGAATGAACCCCCCCTTTTCTGGAACCCCTTTGCATGCCTTTTTTCAAAGGTTTTTGTATATATCATGTATGTGTTTGTTTTTGTATTGCTTTCACCCTTAAGGGTATAATTATGCAATAAAGTTATTATTATCATATTCAATATCTTAATTCAAGTTTTATTATCATGCACAAATTTTTATTTTACAACAACAACCATGACAGATAACACCACCCCCTAAATAAATTCTATCTTACCTTGAACTGTCAATACACCCCCTTCTTCTACACAAATAAATATTAGTATGATCTATCTAATGTCCAATACTTAATGCAGAGTAAATCTAATTATTTACACATGCTTGGATTATAAACTACTGTTAATCAACATTCCCATTTAATCTCCCTGGTGCCATAACTCACACCTTTTACTACTCAATGATTGGATATGGTAGATATTGATGTACAGGGATGTATGTCTAATAAATATTTTGATTGTTAACATGTTTAATCTTCTGGAATGCATGGTTATTATCAGGCACAGACATAAAGGGGGCACAGTTGAAAAAAAAAGCTAAACACTGCAGCCAGGTGCGAGACTTTTCAGACAAATTTTGATCGAAATTTGATTTTACTTAGGTCTATAAGACACGGATGCCTCGCCGACAAATTTTTCATAATAGATAGCCCAAGTCAATTGGGCATAAAAATTAGTTCCGGGTGGCTGAATCATGAGGAATTACCTTTACAGATGATTGTTCAATAAACTTTTGTTCAATAATGGAAAGTAAAAAAATACCATTCTTAAGGCTTTTAAACATTAAATATTGGTCAAGTTATAAAATTATCGATGAATTATGTAGTATTCACCAATTAAACATCTAGCTGTTTGAAATGGTCCTAATGCAAAAATTTAACAAAGTCATTCAAGCAGAAAATAAACCAAAAGTCACTAAAGCAAAAAACAGTAGGTCAAATTGGCCTTGATTTGGACAGCACTCATCAAGTTGATTTATTTTGATGCAACAGCATTGGGATAGCATGTTAAGTCGATGAGAAACGGATTAAATGCAAAATTTAACAAAAGTCACTCAAGCATAAAATATAGGTCAAAGCAACCTAATTATCAATGATTTGGGTAGTACTCAGTAAGGCCATCAATTTAATGAAACATTATTCTGGTATAATGTGTAGTTAGTGAGAAATGGACTTTAACGCAAAATTTAACCAGAGTCACTCAAGCATAAAAAATAGGTCAAAGCCACCTAACTGTCAATGTTTTGGGTAGAACTCATCAAGGCAATTAATTTGATTAAACATCATATTGTTATAATGTGTAGTTGTTGAGAAATGGACTTTAATGCAAAATTTAACCAAAGTCACTCAAGCGTAAAATATAGGTCAAAGCCACCTAACTGTCAATGTTTAGGGTAGTACTCATCAAGGCAATTAATTTGATAAAA
>MJUU01036800.1:22640-35047 GCA_002080025.1 Modiolus philippinarum | reverse complement strand
GTAGTTGTTGAGAAATGGACTTTAACGCAAAATTTAACCAAAGTCACTCAAGCGTAAAATATAGGTCAAAGCCACCTAACTGTCAATGTTTTGGGTAGTACTCATCAAGGCAATTAATTTGATGAAACATCATATTGTTATAATGTGTAGTTGTTGAGAAATGGACTTAAATGCAAAATTTAACCAAAGTCACTCAAGCGTAAAATATAGGTCAAAGCCACCTAACTGTCAATGTTTTGGGTAGTACTCATCAAGGCAATTAATTTGATGAAACATATTGTTATAATGCGTAGTTGTTGAGAAATGGACTTTAACGCAAAATTCAAACGTAAAATATAGGTCAAAGCCACCTAACTGTCAATGTTTTGGGTAGTACTCATCAAGGCAATTAATTTGATGAAACATATTGTTATAATGTGTAGTTGTTGAGAAATGGACTTTAACGCAAAATTACACCAAAGTCACTCAAGCGTAAAACATAGGTCAAAGCCACCTAACTGTCAATGTTTTGGGTAGTACTCATCAAGGCAATTAATTTGATGAAACATCATATTGTTATAATGCGTAGTTGTTCAGAAATGGACTTTAACACAAAATTAAACCAAAGTCACTCAAGCGTAAAATGTAGGTCATGGATCCCTCATTGTTGGTGAATCTGTTAATACTAATCAAGGTGCATGTACATACTGATGTAATATTATCAAAATACCACAAGAGGTTACCAATATATGGACCTAAACGCAAAACTTAACATCGGGGAGTACGGACGTACGGAGAAGGGTAAATCTATATGACCCTTCCACTTCATGGCGGGGCATAAATTTTTTTTTTTCAAATTTAAGGGCCCTCTAAATCAGTGTCTGATTATAAATCTAGAAGTCATGGCTAAATTCTTGGTCAATGGATTTGTATCACAGCTTTGTTTTGCATCTAATAATGACCATGGTCACTTGAACATCTTATTCTTCACAATTTTTGGATCAATAATTTTTTTTTTCAGTATAAACTGATATATTGCATTGTATTATGGTTTAATTCTTTTATAAAGGTTCATTGTTGACCCACTTCTACAGAATCTTTTCAAAGTTCACTAAAGGGGAAAAGGGGGGGTTTAATAACTCAAGGGTAATAACTGAAAAATCTGAAAAATTCAGACCAGTTGGAATCCTTCCCCTGTAAGTTTTTTGTTGCCGTTTTTTGTGCTAAAATAGTCAGTTTAGTTTTCATGCCGGCAACAAGACAATAAGAAGATAAGATGCATAGATTATTGGTGTTGTGTTCCACAACACACAAACTTGAACCTGAGTCACTAATGAAATATAAGTCAATGTGACCTAATTTTTATCTAGGACTTCATCAATATCCAAAGCATTTCTTGCAACAAATATTATTACTTTTCCTGCTATATCACCTCAAATCTCAACTTTAATGCAAATATTATTGAGTCATTCAGGTGCAAAATAGAAGTCAACCTGACCAAATTTTTATTAACTCCTATACCTGCTAAATTCGGGTATCTCCATTGACATTTTGAGTCACTCAACTGCAAATAGAAGTACACATGACCAAATTTTAATCAGGAATTGCAAGGAGCATCCCAACCATGATTCCTATATACTTGCTGAAGTATATCATATACAGATTTTACCCAGAGTCACTCATGAACAACATGAAGAGCAAGTTTGCCTTATATCTATCAGGGACCTTAGGTGACTATCCATTAGCAACTACAGGCATATTATCTCCTACCTGCTCAAGCATTTAGACTTTGACAAGAATTTTAGTCTTAGTAACTCAAGGATGAAATGTAGGTCAAAGTAGCTTTATTTTTATACAAACATAGTTGCACTTGAAAAAAACCTCATCCATTAATGACTACTAGTACTTCATTAGATACTGTGAAAGTACAACTGGGTATTGTCCATGGGGTTCCAATTTTTGTGGATATTGTTATTTGCTATTCAAGTTCCAAATGAAATGCATCCCAATTTCCTTAGAGTCTAAATTCATGGAATTTTAAACCATTAATTTAAGTTCCTGTGAAATAATATACAGTTACGGCCCATGAAAGAGGTGAATATCCCAAATTGTCAACTGCACTTAGGCTTACGCCCTCGGGAAATTACATTAGTGCAGTTGACAATTTGGGATATTCACCGATTTTATGGGCTGTAACTGTTTTATTATACCGAACAAACATTGGAAATATCTTTCCACAGACTTTGCAACTTTTGGGGGTTATTCACAGAGGAATAATAGTGTTATTCCATGGACATTGTAATTTTCAGGGGTTATTCACCATTCAATAATAGGGTTATTCCATGGGCATTGTAATTGTAATTTTCTGGGGTTATTCACTGGTGAATAATAGGGTTATTCCATGGGCGTTGTAATTTTCAGGGGATTCACCGGTGAATAATAGGTTAATTACTGCTAGCAACAATTTCGTGCCAAAATATCCAAATTATTTCATATCAAGTTTCATATTAATAGAATTGATTCTTTATTATGTAAAATATAATAATAAAATTTATGAAAACCATGGAAATTGATGTCTACCTGGCTATAAAAGTTCTTCCACGGTACATGGACTTCATTTAATGTCAGGAGAATGGACAAAACATTATGTGCCTTGCCTTCAATTTTGTCACAGAAGTTACAAAGACGCTGTTCTCTGGAAATGTTCTTAGATCTTCCAGATTCAATTTGTAATACAGTAGAACTTCGATGGCTCAAAACTGCAATAGCTTGAACACCATGGATGTCTTGAACCCTTTTTCTGTTCTCTTTTGTTCAAGTTTCAACATAGTTAGACCTTGATTTCTCGAACACTCCTGTAACTCGAACTGTTTTCATTGGTCTCTTGGGTGTTCGAGCCATCGAAATTCGACTGTACATGATCACTTATTCAACCTTCTAATTTGTAGGTGAATGACTATTGCAAAAGGGACTTGCACACTGGCATGACAAGTCTACCAGTCATCACATGTCTAAACTTATCTCAAAATTTTAATATATTCACTGCCAGCAGAAAAATACTGGTTGGCAAAATTTTGCGATCAAATTTGAAAATATCTTCACCAGCCAAGGGTTACCATCCACTCATCTCTGGATTTTAACCCTTGATCACTATAATGCATAATGTGTTGATGATAATCACGGCTATGATTGTCAATGTCTGAGTCCATTTCAATTCTTATTTCCCATCTTCTTAATTTGATACCTCCTTTAAGCTTTCATTTCTAATATATTTCCAATCTTCTAACACTGACACCTCCTTTAAGCTGATATGATCAGTGATGTGAAGATATTTCATTATCAATCAGTTATCAAGTCCACACCCATCATCATTATAAGTTAATAGAAGATTGTTAGTATGAAGAGACTTCATGAACTTCCTACACCCCCTCATTCACTTTCAAACTTCTCTCCTTATAGATTATGGAATATGAATGTATGTAAGTATGACAAAATTTAACATGGCTACATGTATTTTGTCCATGACTATTATTTAATAGCACTTGGAACCTATTAAATAGACTTGTAGCAAGTCTACCTATTAAAGTCCTGATAGCCGAGATCGATGATGATACCAACCCCCATCCTCTTCTATTCAGTGTCACTAGAGCCTTGGGCATCTTAATTTGGCTTATTTCTGTAATTAGGTATAGAATAGGCCTAAAAACTATCACCACACCCAAATGACCCCACCAAAAGATGTAGCAATTTTCTATAGTATTGTTGATTTCAATGAATGAATCCAGTGGCCTGGATCATGGGCATCTTAATTTGGCGTATTTCTGTTCTTAAGTGCAGAATAGGTCTAATAACAAAGTGATTATTTTGTATGTAAAACTACATGTACTGTATATGTTTTTTACATGTTCTATAGATTAATATTAAGCTAAATACATATATCCATGGAGACTGAATACCTACCTTGCATAAATAATGTACACAGGACAATATAACATCCATTTTTATAGAAAATATCAATATTTCCACAAAAAGGCCTATTATAGATAAATAGATATCCAGATCGCTACAAAAAATCTAATCAATTGGAATAATGTACAAAGTTCTACAGGTGTATCTAGAAAATCGAGCACTTCATAAGCAAATAAATTTCCTTGCAAAGCAATTGATTAAATCAAATAATAATGAAATTAGATATCTGGTTCTGAATTAATGTAAATTAAACAATCCAGGTAAAAAAATATATATTTGATATGATATGTATCCTTTGGGTTATGTTCTCTTGTAAATACACAACTGATGAGTCTACAAGCACGTTGTTAGGCTAAAGCATCTGACGGGAAAATATTGGCAAAACATCTCTACTACGCACTTTAGTCTAACGATAAATTACCAAAGATAATAAAGTGAAAACTAAAGATTGTGTCTACGCTTAGCTGTGCAAAATTATAACATGTTCATAATAATGAAGTGAGTTTGAATTATTGGAGGTTGATCAATACCTTTTCCAGCTGTTGAGAAAATAAGAATGTTAATAATTCAAATCGAGGCCCCCCAGAGGGAACAATAATGAGAAATGTCAGGATCATATCCAGGGGGTACACTTTATGAATGAGAATAATTAATGGAAGCTGGACACTTAAATTCAAGTAATGGTAATTTTATTGGTGTGAAAAGTTCTAAGTTTTAAATTGGTTGCCTTTTATGGAATTAATTCTATTTTACCTGTGTTATAAAATTTACGTAATACTTCACCCACCTACCAGATGTTATTATGGGGGAAGGACATGTATTAATGTGTACATGTATGTCAAATGAATTATCCAATTGAATTCAATTTGATAAAAGAAATAGCTATAGCCTATGCATATAATTTGATGGCAACTTCTGAGTTGGGATTAATGGATATTTTGATGTTAATGCCTTGCAAGCAAATTTTGACGAATCCTAACCTGATAAGCATAATTATACAAACCCTTGGTTCTCCCTTAACAAACTTGCTATTAAGCAAGCTAATTTATATCAAGGTGGCACACCATATCAGCCCAATTGTAAGATGGTTCAGCCCCCTCCCATCCCCTTCAAAAAATATCACTATTTCTCAAAATATGCACTAAAATGTAATTTATTATAGCAAATAAAAGGCTTAGTTTTTCCTTACCGTGCATTCCATATTAATATTTTCCATAATTAAAGTTACAATTAGTACATATAATCACATAATCCACTTAGTAAAATCAGGACTTATCCAACCTTTCACAGGGATTATCAACATACCAGGGGTAATTTTATAAATAATTACACTGGTCATAATACTATGAACTTACCCTCATTTGAATAATCACCGAATACACAGTTTCACACGGACCAAGAGAAATTAATGATCACGTCATATGTATATTACAGAACAACACAAAATTGTAGATTTTGCATGAAAACCGAGTGACTCAATCTCATGTTTTTTAACCTTAAATATAAGTTACAGGTGAATCATTTTTCAAAGTTACCAACACTGCAATCAAATTATTTTATTTGACTTGTGTATTAGGGAGAGGGGGTCAAAAACTTCATAGTAAGACACGTAATCGTCTGCATACATACACATAGCTTTTATCACACAGAAAGTGGAAATGCAGAAATTATCATAACGCTTCTCAGAGTTTTTCTGGCAAAGCTTTGAAACCCTTGGTGAAAATGTAGTTACAGGCAATATCTTAAGCTTCCAAACTGCCCGGTGGGCAAACTCTTGTGAAGTTGACAACACAGGTCCAAGATGTCACAACAGATCAAATTTTGTGAGTTTATCCATTACAGTTGCTTAGAAAACCACTTCAATGTATAAATGTGTCCAAAATTTTACAAAGCCACTCAATTGCGCAAGTGAGGCCAAGGTCAATTGACAAGTGGCAGACTGTCTTTTGCTCCATCAAATAGATCAATACACAGAATATTGTGGATCCAAATATTATATTTATTGAAACTAGAGTTGTCGCCGAATGGCAGCCAGGTATACCCCCTGCTAATTGAAGCTTGAATCAATATGGCAAGTGTAAATTTAATTGTGTGCAGACCCAATACATTTGTGGACACAGTACAAATGTGGACACAATACAACTATGGACAAAATGATATACGGCATACCTCCACCTTTTTTTCTGAAAATATAAAAGACGAATTATCTCCCCTTCAAAATTTCAGACAGCAACCATATCACTTCATGCACATCTTCAGCTGTGCAACATTTCATCAAAATCCAAGCTGTGATTTAGGAGAACATGCGCTGACAAGGATCACCCCTCCCCTTTACACAGAAAATATTCAAACACAAATTATCTCCCCTTCAAATTTAAGACGGCAACCATATTACTCCATGCATATCTTCAGGTGGTGTACTACAACTGTGTAACATTTCATCAAAATCCAAGCAGCCGGGTAAGAGAACATGCGCTGACAAGGTTCGTCCACCCCCCCCCTTTTTCCAGAAAATTTTCAAAGACAAATTACCTCCCCTTCAAAATTTCGGGCGGCAACCATACTATTTCATGCACATCTTCAGATGTTGTACTACAACTGTGTAACATTTCATCAAAATCCAAGCAGCCATTTAGGAGAACATGCGCTGACAAGGTTTGCCTCAACCCCCCTTTTCCAGAAAATATTCAAAGATGAATTATCTCCCCTTCAAAATTTCAAACAGCAACCATACTACTTCATGCATATCTTCAGATGGTGTACTACAACTGTGTAACATTTCATCAAAATCCAAGCAGCTGTTTAGGTGAACATGCGCTGACAACGTTTGCCTCCCTCCCCCTTTTCCAGAAAATATTCAAAGACGAATTATCTCCCCTTCAAAATTTCGGGCAGCAACCATACTACTTCATGCACATCTTTAGATGGTGTACTACAACTGTACATTTCATCAAAATCCAAGCAGCCGTTTAGGAGAACATGCGATGACAAGGTTCGCCTCCCCCCTTTTTCCAGAAAATATTCAAAGACAAATTATCTCCGCTTCAAAATTTCTGGCAGCAACCATATTACTTCATGCATATCTTCAGATGGTGTACTACAACTGCGTAACATTTCATCAAAATCAAAGCAGCCGTTTAGGAGAACATGCGCTGACAAGGTACATGGACGGACAGAGGGACGGACAGACAAACAGACAGACAGACAGACAGACAGGGTGATTCCTATATACCCCCAAAACTTTGTTTGCAGGGGGTATAAAAACAACTTGAGTGTGAAACTATGTCACAATGTTTATGCAGTTAGAGAATAATGAAATGAGTTAAAGGAGAGTAATATGTATGTCAGACTCTAGCTTACTGTAACTTTTATTATCCCCGCACTTTTCTGAAGAAAATGCTGGGATATTGTTTTGGTCCCGTCCGTCCATCTGTCTGTCCGTCCGGCTTTTCGTTAGATGAACCTTGTCAGTGGAACTCCTTCCTCATTTTTGGATTTAAATTTGTTATAGAATTGTTGCATATATTCTGCAGATGCGCAATAAGTTTTCAGATTTTGATATTGGTCTTGGTGCAAACAGGAGGCCCAAGATGTCGATTTTGACATATGTTAGCTTGCCAGTGGAACTCCTCCTACATTTTTGGATTTATTTTGTTATAGAACTGTTGCATACAGCATGTACAGTCTGCAGATGTGCAATAAGCTATCAGATTTTTGATATTGGTCTTGGTGCAAACAAGAGGCCCCAAGATGTCAATTTTTACACATGTGAGCTTGTCAGTGGTACTCCTCCTATATTTTTGAATATATGGATGTACTTTTGTAAAAGAACTGTTGCATACAGTCTGCAGATGTGCAATAAGCTTTCATATTTTTCATAATTGGTCATGGTCCAAAACAAGAGGCCCCAAGGTGTTTATCTTGACACGTGAGCTTTTCAGTGGAACTAATCTTGTATAGAATTGTTGCATATAGTTTGCAGATGTCTAATAAGCTTATTGGTCTTGGTGCAAAAAAGAGGCCCCAAGTTGTCAATCATCACACATGTGAGCTTGTCAGTGGAACTCCTCCTACATCTTTGGATTTATAGATTTAATTTTGTAATAGAATTGATGCAAATAGTCTGCAGATGCACAATATTATTCGGATTTCGTTTGGTTTTATGCATTTTAAACATTTTTTGATATTGTGGATTTCCTATATCTGGGTTCTAGTGCTGCTGATGAGGTATTAATTTCCGAATTGGCCATACAGCTCATTAACATTTATATGCAGTTGGAGTTTACATATGTGTTATTGTCTCATGTTCATTTACTCCATATCCTTTCGTAAAATAAGCTTTTGGATTTTTGATATTGGTCTTGGTGCAAACAAGAGGCCCAAGATGTTGATTTTGACACATGTGAGCTTGTCAGTGGAACTGTGTATTCTGTGTCAAACAGGGAAGTGCGGGAATGGCCATCATTTCTGATGGCACCACTTTTAGTTTGTCGTTGGCAAGTAAAAAAGGCAATATTTTTAAATTGGTAACCCTTCAGAGGCTCCTTTCTCATTGAAATTTATCATCCATAATACATTTTTATAACAGCTAGCAATTAATCTGTTTATAAGGTTTAAGAAGGCTTTATGTTTCAAATGGAACAAGAACACCCTATTCTGTGTAATTTCTTCTACAAAACTAGTTTTGGTAATTTGTAAACCAAAAACAGCATAACCCATCGTCCTTTACTTTCATTGAATGTTTCTAGAGGTCCAAATTATCAATTACACTGCAGGGATGAACCTTTAAGTCTGTGTGCATATATGGCCAGCTGGGCCCCTGACAGATGGTAGTTACATGTAGTTGCCCAGCCGTGTATTCTACTAGCCCAGCACTATGTGTCTAACTATAAATGTCAGAACTTTTGGTAGTCAGCTGGACTACTGGTTCAAAATTTCAGTAGCCCAGGCATTATTTTAGGGGCTGTGGGCTACTGGGCCCCTGGGTAGGTTCATCCCTGCACTGCAGTAATATTTTACACCAACAGACAAAGTCAGTTCAACATTTTTTACAACAAAATAAATTCAAGACTGGAAGCTCCTTTTATGCTGTATTTGTTTTCATTTCATTTTGTTTTTTTTTCTTTTTTTTGTCCTCAGATATATCCTTTTTGATTACCGTACTCCTCTTATAAAGCTCCCCCACCCTTAATTGCGTTTGAAATCCTAATAAGCCCCCTAAAAATTCTGCGATTTCCGTATCTATTTTTGTCTTTGGTTTGTTTTTATCAATTGCGTATACATATTCATCTGAGTTTCTGTTTATAAACAATTGAGTGATCAAGTTTTTCGATTGCAATCGGTACATATAACTGATCCACCTTATTCTTTTCTTATGTTTGTCAAAGATTTGGATAGCTGAACCATTTTTACATTGACTACATTGTATACCGATGAAAGATGGAAGAATTTCGTCATAATAATAATATTTATTGAAAATTGCAGACAAAGAACCCATTTGGGTTATGGCAATACAAACATATATCAAACTAGATGTTGTCGGAAACAACAGCTATCCCCGCACTCCCTGTTTGACACAGAAAACAGTTGTTATACACCCTAGGCATAATTTTTTTCATTATCTTTGAAATCTACCTATTGATAGTCATTATTGTTATTAAAAGAATTCTAGGATATATGGTNTTCCATCTTGAAGATTTAATTTAGATGCATACCACATACTTGTGTATTTATCTTTAATATTTGTTTTAAAATAATTTTTGAATTTATATTTTCCAAAATCTTTACTGTTTTTGTAACATGACAAGGGCAATCCAATCTAATACATACATGTGCATGAGTGGTGAATGTAAATAGAAAGGAAATTTTAGAATTTTGTTCAGTTAAAGATGGTTTTTATGGTAAATAATGTGTTGCATGAGACAGTCGATAGTATTCCCCAGTTAACATGGTTAGTGAGCAACCATTTGATTTTTATGGGGGGCTATGGCCAAATTTTTAAAAAAAGGCAGGATGGTTACCTATAGCAAAAAAATCCAGGATGACTATGCAGGTTAATCCAGGACAGGCTTGGAACAAAAATAAAAAGCCAGGATAGAAGTTACACACAAAAAAAAATCCAGGATGAAAAATTTGACCATAGCCCCCCTCATACAAATCAAATGGTTGCTCTCTTATAGATCCAGACTTTCTGCTATAAAGGGGAACCTGACCCATAATTTTTCCAAAAGAGGGCCCAGAACCGATTTAAAAAAAAACCTAGGAATTTTAAATATTTCCCAATCTATGGGGTGCCCCCCCCCCTCCTGGATCTGCCACTGCTCCCTTTGTTTTTCTGTTCAAATTTTCTGAAAAAGAAGACTCTGCAGTAAATTAATGTCAGTGTGAATCTTGCAGCTGCAAAACTTAGCTTTTTATTGGTATATGATAGCAAATTTTACTGTGTCTACTTTAAGAACTTCTTTTTTCCCTCCTTACATACCTATTACGTTCATTCATTAAACTGACAGCAACCCAAAAATACACTGAAACTTTCTTAAATTGAAAGATAATGAGGGAAAATGCTTGGAAATTTTTCAAAACAGACTTAATGAAGCCTACAACCAAATTTTTTGCCAATATTAATGGGCTCGCGGAATTTGAGTTAATTACGAAAATAAACTAAAACTAATTATAGCATATTCATGTGAAAACCTATCAAACTTTAATTTTCTCAATGAAATGGAAGATAATGTATATTTACTTACAATTTTTGGAAAACATTCAAAAATTTGATTGCTTTCTCTAAAGTACAATAAGAGGAAAAGAATTTACTTCAGCTGTGCTGCAATTAACAAGGGTCTCTATTACTGCCATATGTTCTCATTATAAAAAAAAAACATTTTCTTATCTATTGGTGTTATATAATTCCTCAATCAAATTCACATTTCAGATTGACCAATGGTACAATGGTACCAATGTAACTGAAGAATTGAAGAAAGATTATGTTTGACACTATTATGACTATCATTTCAGGAGACCATCTAAGGACTACTATTATGTGCCTATTCACTGGTCCTTAATGGATATGAAATAAAAATAGATTTGTGGAATTTTCAATATTTTGTTAGCTCTAACAACTACTTATTTCATGTATAAATTTACAAAATAAAGTAATCCTTCCTCATCACAATAAACACCAGTATAGATGGACATTTTCTAAAATCTAAGTTGTTCACCCTTCCAAATATAAAATATTATTTACTTCCTGAAACCCTACTGCTTAAAAAAAATATTTGATTACCACCAGAAATGTTGAGATGATATATATTCTAACAAAAAATTTATCAATTTAATTTTTTTTATGTTTCTTTGTCAGGTGTGGCCAGAGTTCTCCAAAATAAAGCATACTGTACAGATTTGTACAAAAAGTGTACCAAAATAAAGCATACTGTACAGAATTGTACAAAAAGTGTACAACTGTTGTACTTCTCATGTACATGGAATTACCGTTTATTAATACAACATGTCATAAATATTTTCAAATGAACAATGTAATTAAATATAGTTTCTTGTTCCGGTAGGATTGAGTTTAAAATATTTTTAAAAGTTTAAAATAGCAAAATTCGAATTTAAGACACTTGCTAAAGCCTGCATGCTGTAAATCAAAATTTTACTATCTCGAGGAAAGAAAGATATTTAGTTCACTCCTACCTGAAGGACAAATAAGATATTAATCTGAATCCTAACACTAATTGTCTCACTGGAGATATAATTTTTCTACAAGTTGTTGTCATGATTATTGATACTTGTTGTAAAATTGATTTCTTTGAAAAAAATAAAATTAATTCTCTGCCTATAGCTACCTACCCATACCTTTTGGGAATAATCTTATTGACACCTTTTTGAGCAAGGACCAAAAAATAATGATCTAATTCTGTTCATATTTTTATTCCACAAGCATGACAAGTGAAAGGTTCATGTTCATATGTCATAAATAAAGGGCTACGCCGAGCGCAGCATGATACGACCGCAGCATGTTGACCACTGAAATTTCAACAAAAGTAGTTTAAAGTAAATGTGGACACAGTAAAGAGCTTGACACAATAATAAGATGGACACAAAAAGAAGCTTGACACAGTTATTAGCTAGGAACAAGATAGGGAAAAATTCAACCCTTTTGATCACTTACTGATTAAAAAAACGTAAGAGCTATGCAAAATATGTACTATCAACTAAAACTTTACATCCATAGAAATTCAAAGAAAAAAATTCCATCGAAATCTGATGAAAAATAAAGTTATGACATATTTAGAAAAATTGTAATTTTGGCCCCCTTCGACCCCTTGTAGCTCAGAAACGGTAAGAGCTACACAAAATCTGTTGACATACTGCTGAAAGCTTAGATCAAGAGGAATCCAAAGAAAAAATCCCATTGAAATCCGATGAAAAATAAAGATTTGACATATTTAGAAAAATTG
>MJUU01036800.1:0-11051 GCA_002080025.1 Modiolus philippinarum | reverse complement strand
TATACATTACAACTCTATGGGAAAAATGCCTTTCGTTGGGATCTTAATTTCGTGGTTTTAGCGAACCACGAAATCCACGAAAATTGGAACCCCACGAACAATAGTACTTTCACAGTATCCTGAAAGTCTCAAAGACCACTTATTTTTTGGAATTCTACCTAGCAACCATACTTTTAGCAATTGTTTAGATTAGGTTAATCATTTTCACCAATTGGATTTCAAAAATATTTGATTCCATTTTTGGTAAATTTCCTGAAAGTGTCAAAGACCACTTATTCTTTGGAATTCTACCTAGCAAACACAATACTGTTAGGATTTGTTTCCATTAGGGCAATCATTTTCACCAATTGAATTTGAAAAATATTTGATTCCAATTTTGGTAAATTTCCTGAAAGTGTCAAAGACCACATATTTTTGGGAATTCTACCTAGCAACCATGCTGTTAGGGTTTGTTTCCATTAGGGCAATAATTTTCACTAATTGAATTTCAAAAATATTTGATTCCAATATTGGTAAATTTCCTGAAAGTGTCAAAGACCACATATATTTGGAATTCTACCTAGCAACCAAACTGTTAGCATTTGTTTTGATCAGGTCAATCATTTTCACCAATAGGATTTCCAAAATAATTGTCTCCAAATTTGGTAAATTTCCTGAAATTGTTAAAGACCACTAATTTTTGGAATTCTACATTGAAACCATAGTTAAGAAATTTGTTAGAATTAGAAAAAACATTTCACCAATTTGGTTTCCAAAATATATGATTCCAAGTTTGGTAAAATTCCCGAAAGTCTCAAAGACTACTTATTTTTCGGAATTCTGCCCAACAACCATATATTCTTTAATTCCTTATGGTAAAAATAGTGACTGTCAATATATAATTTCAAAAATGTTAAGAAAAATTTTACCCAGGGTCTATAGCTGTTTCTGTGTCAAACAGGGGGTGCGGGAATCACTGTCGTTTCCGACAGTCATTACTCTAGTTTTTTTTGGAATTCTACTTAGCAACCATATACATGTATCCTAGAATTCTTTCAGTAACAATAACGACTATCAATTGTTAGATTTAAAAAATAATGAAAAGAATTATGCCTAAGGTGTATAACAACTGTTTTCTGTGTCAAATAGGGAGTGCGGGGATAGCTGTCGTTTCTGACAACATCTAGTTTTTACTTTTAATTACTACCTTAAGAAAAAATAGGAGTTTTTATTAAAACTCTATTGATTAAATGTCAATGACTTGATAATTAACTACTGTGCTAGACCGAATTATCTGTCGTTTACAAAGCTACTTTTATCATCCTATGTTCATCTTTTACTGATCTGACTTTTTATTTTTTATATTGCTTTGTGATCAGTAAAAGATGAACATAGGATGATAAAAGTAGCTTTGTAATCAACAGATAATTTGGTCTACTACTGTGCTTACCAGCAAAAGATCAAAGGAACACTGTTCATAGATTTCGCGGCGTTGGGAGGATTTTTGTTATCAGGGCAATAAATGACAAGGTAATCTGTGTGATTCCTCAAACAAAAACATGAGTATTTTCCAGTGTATTTCGGTGTTTAGCAGTGTCCCATCAGGAAAATACTCGAAGTTGAGAGAGATTCAGTGCACGTTGAGCTAACTGCATCCAAAGACAGATACTCAAAAACGCTTTGTAGTTGAGATGGGAACATAGGGTCCTTTAATCAAGTTTTGTTAAGAATAAGATGCATAATGAATATACTGGGAAAAGGACTGTGCAATTGTCCTGTTGGGACTTCGGATCCAGCATAGCTGCGGAACCGTAGCTCTTATGGTCCTTGTGCTAATTTTTTGATAGTTGCGGACCATAGAGCTACGGATTTCCCCCTATATAAAACTTGTGACTCTTGCGACACGAATTGTGTCGCACATGTCTGGGAGTTATTTGACAACCGGACGCCAAGCACACGTATCGAAGTGTGTTCATTTCCTTTCCTTTGATATTTTTCTAATACTTGCAACATTTAATTATGCGAGGTGAGTCATCATTATCTATTTATAAAGGAAATTGTCCGAATATAAACGTAATCCCACCTACTTTAGTGGCCATTTTGAACATGGTAGTCACGTGACATTTCGAGAGGCGGCAATTAAAGCCAGGTCATGTCCGGAACAGATATTTCAAAATTCATTATGAATATTTCTTAAATGCAGATGAATTAATTATTTGCATTTAAAAAGCTTTGCAAAAGTGAGAAATGTTGCCATTCAAATCAGAGATTGAAAAAATATTTACTTTAGAATATCCTTTCCGGATACGATTTGCATTTTTAGTCCCGCCTCCCGAAAAGTCTCGTTCCCAATGAGATTGATGTCAGCAAGATGGCCGAAGCGATTTGACCCCAACCATGACATTTGTTATGATAATGAACAGGAAATGAATATTTATTGATAAATAAATATGGAAGATTGCGGATAAACATTTAAAGAAACGAAATACATAAATGAGACTGCCCTCGCTTGGCGTCCTATTGTTAGAAAACTCCCCAAAACGTGCGACAAAATTTGTGTCGCAAAATCGCAAGTTTTATAAAGGGGAAAATCCGTAGCTCTATGGTCCATCAAATCAGAAAAAAATAAAAGGACCTATAGAGCTATCCTTCCACAGCTAGGTCCAGCACTGTTGGCAACAGGCAAACCCGGGTCTTGGAACACAGGCACTTGTTTCATTAAAAATGTCAATTCCTCCCTCTTGGAAGAAGAGAGGGAGGGATTGACATTTCTAATAAAACAATTTTTAATGAAACAAGTGCCTGTGTCTTGGTAGCTGCGGAACCGTAGCTCTTATGGTCCTTGTGCTGATTTTTTGATAGTTATGGTCCGCCAAATCAGAAAAATATAAAAGGACCTATAGAGCTACGGTTCCGCAGCTAGTGTCTTGGAAGTTCGGTGCATGTGCAGCTAATTTGACGGACTTGGGGGTATAAATTCCAAATCCGACAGTCCAACTGTGGTTAATAGTATTCTACTGTCATTTGGTGTTATTTCTCTGCCCCAAATTTACCTTTATAGCATTGTTTTTTATCTATGTAAATTCAAAGTTTGAATGAACTTGTTGATGAGTAACGCGCCTGTCCCAAATCAAAATTTGAGACATCCTATCTTCCCGTCTTCTAATCCCGACCTTATGTCGGATTTTCAGCTAGTTTCAGAATCTAAAGCATTATGGGTAGAGACCGATGGTAGAGAGTACACCAAAATATTTTGATTGAGTAAGAACGTAAATAACGTAACGTCATTTGTTGGCCTCGTCCGTCCGTCCGTCACAAATCCTAGCGATGCGAACTCCTCCTACATTTTTGGATTTAGGGTTTTAGTTTTGTTATAGATCTGTTGCATACTGCAGATGCGCAATAAGCTTTCGGATTTTTTATATTGTTCTTGGTGCAAACAAGATGTCCATTTTGACACATGTGGCATGTGACGCGAACTCCTCCTACATTTTTGGATT
This sequence comes from Modiolus philippinarum, assembly GCA_002080025.1. NCBI lineage: Eukaryota > Metazoa > Mollusca > Bivalvia > Mytilida > Modiolidae > Modiolus > Modiolus philippinarum. The sequence continues at coordinate 7,572 of MJUU01036800.1, read as the reverse complement.
TAGGGTTTTAATTTTGTTGCAGAATATTGTTGCATATAGTCTGTAGATGCGCAATAAGCTTTCAGAATTTTGATTCCGGTTCCAACTTTGGTAAATTTCCTGAAAATGTCAAAGACTGATATTTTTGGTCATTTTGGCATATAATCTTATATTTTGGCAAGTATTTGGAAAAAATAAAAATTATGAAATCTTAGAATTCGAAAATGTGATTCCAATTTTGGTAAATATCCAGAAAGTCTCAAAGACCACTTATTTTTTGGAATTCTACCTAGCAACCATATTTTTATCATTTGTTTTGATAAGGTTAATCATTTCACCAATCGGATTTCAAAAATATTTGATTCCAATTTTGGTAAATTTCCTGAAAGTGTCAAAGACCACCTATTTTTTTTTAATTCTACCTAGCAACAATGCTGTTAGGATTTGTTTCCATTCGGGCAATCATTTTCACCGATTGAATTTCAAAAATATTTGATTCAATTTTGGTAAATTTCCTGAAAGTGTCAAAGACCACTTATTTTTTGGAATTCTACCTAGCAACAATACTGTTAGGATTTGTTTCCATTAGGGCAATCATTTTCGCCTATTGAATTTCAAAAATATTTGATTCCAATTTTGGTAAATTTCCTGAAAGTGTCAAAGACCACGTATTTTTGGAATTCTACCTAGCAACCAAACTATTAGGATTTGTTTCCATTAGGGCAATCATTTCCACCAACTGGATTTCCAAAATTAGTTGATTCAAAATTTAGTAAATTTCCTGAAAGTCTCAAAGACCACTTATTTTTTTTAAATACTACATTGAAACCATTGTTAAAAAATTTGTTAGAATTAGAAGAAACATTTCACCAATTAGATTTCCAAAATATATGATTCCAAGTATGGTAAAATTCCCTGAAAGTCTCCAAGACTACTTATTTTTTTTTTTTTTTTTTTTTTTTTTNAATTCTGCCTAACAACCATATATTCTTAAATTCCTTATGGTAAAAATAGTGACTGTCAATAGTTTAATTTCAAAAATGTTAAGAAAAATTATACCCAGGGTCTATAGCTGCTTTCTGTGTCAAACAGGGTGTGCGGGGATCACTGTCGTTTCCGACCGTCATTACTCTAGTTGATAATTTGCTTATTTATGTTATGCTGCTTTAATTAATGCTTGCAAATGTATATATACATTATTGTCATGCTATGTTGTATATGTATGCTATCTACTGCTTTTTAGTGCTTGTAACATGTATGTTTTTGTTGATCATACGTATGTGCTTTTATTTATAACTGTCTTTTTGTGTTCTCTCTGATTACTATGTTTCTTCTCAGTATGCTTTTATGTATGTCATGTTTGTGTTATGTCAATATCTGTTTTAAATTATGTGTTTCTATTGTTTGAGATTTGCTTTGCATGCACTGTATATTATTCACTTATGGTCGTTTCAAAAGCTCCAAGAGCTTATGTTGTACTGTTACTTGACTTGCCGACTTTAGATAAAAACGTATTATTATTAAAAAATGCAATCACTGCATGCGGCATGTCAAAGCCACCAAAATGAGTTGTATATTGCACTTTAACCTCAGTACACTTACACTTATACTTAAGGGTTATTGGGGATATAAAGCCATAGCTTAATATTCGCACATGTCTAGAAAGTATCGGTCTAATCGAATCTTGAAGTTTAATGTGGTTTTGGCATCAATAAAATATTGGGGAAGATTATTCCACGCATCGACTACTCGTTGGTTAAAGAAGTGTTGACGGACTAGCAGTCGGCTTCTACACTTGAACAATTTTCCTGAGTTTCCTTTCAATGATGTTGTTGTAGCTTGGTACAGAATTTTGAACTACTGATTTTCTCCTTGTTGGTCAATATTTTGTAAGTTTCAATAAGACCCCCTCTTTTCCGACGGTTTTCTAATGTTTGAAGATTTATTGTTGTTAGTCTTTCCTCATATGGCTATTCTTTGAGCTATCACGAATAATAAAAGAAATTCTAATATGACTCTTTTCTTTCGCTTTGGAAACAAAGCTATGTACTAATTCCAAAGATATTTTTTAGCACATGCGTAATTTTTTACAGAGGGACATTCTTAATGTACAATTTCACATTTTATTAACTCAATATTCATTTTATTTTGTGTAAATAAAGTTTTAAAAAATGAATCACCTAAAATTCACATCAAATAATGAATGACAATAATAGAAATTTACAACAGTTACTAAATTTAAGACTCGGAACTGAAATTGACATAGCCGGAACCTAGCAACGAATGTGTTGTTGTTATGAAAACTTATCTGTGTTGCATATCATGCTCTACGATTTAAATATGAAATTTTGAATTTTTAACGTTAATAAAATTATATATATGAGTTTAATTCCCTTTTCTTTTCTTTTTTTTTTTTGGGGGGGGGCTTCAAAAATAACATAACAAAGCAGTCATATAAATCGGAAATACCGCCAGCTCACACTTTTACCCGCTTCGATTTCAAAATAGTATTTTATATGTTTTATAAAAGATTATTTGTATTAATTCATAAGCTTATGAGTAACTTTTATTAATAAAACAACGAATATAGATTTCTCTATGTCCATTTATGTGTATTTGTATGAAGTTTTCCGACATGTTTCAATTCTAGTGCTAAACCCCATTATTGACCTCTAAAAGCCGCTTCGAATGTTCAAAACTCTTGTAAAATATATTAGAATCGAAATAGATTATTGCAAATGGGCTCTATGCGAATTAGAACATGATCAGACCTTATATTTGTCTTCATTTTATACCTCGCTGTCGCTCGGTATAAAATATTGACAAATATAAAGTCTGCCCATGTTCTAATTCGCATAGAGCCTGCTTGCAATAATCTATTTCTTAAATTAATTGCCAAAATGAGAATAAGTGACCATATTTTAGAAATTGAAAACCCGGTAGATATAATAGAATAAACAGAGAACAGTGCTTTTGTAAACAATGTAACAAAAATTTGATTGAAGATGGGGAACATTTCTTTTTCTATTGTCAAAAAATGAATCATTAAGAAAAGATTTTTTTATCAAAATTCAAAAATATGACTTTGCAATTTATTGAAAACAATACAGGTAAGTTTTTAGAAAATATCTTGTTCTATAAATGTCTTATGCCCCTTGCTGTCCCTTTCATTCAAAAGTCACTTGCACAGAGGAGAGTAGTATCAACAGAGATGCATATTTTTTTTTACTGTTATAAAAGTATATACGTTTTATATTGTTTAGTTGTTTGTTTCTTGTATATGCTGTCAACCTGTTAGGGTGAAAAGAGGCATCAATAAAGTTATTAATTTAGTTGCTCTTCTCTGTACTTTTTCTATCTGTTGTATATCTTCCTTGTAGTCTGGTGACCAGGCTTGTCCGCAATATTCTAAGTCCGGTCGAATAAAAGTCTTGTATATAATCAAAAATCCTCGTTTATCAATATCACTGAATACTTTTCTTACTGACCTCATGACATTAGTTGCTTTTATGGCTGCTCGTATGCACTGTTTCGATGGTTTCATATCATTACTAATCCAAACCCCAACATCTTTTTCCTCGTCAACTTCATCAAGTGTTCGTCTATCTTGTCCCTCAATCACTTGTACTCATATTTGTGCCTATGTACATCCTCTTGCACTTTCCAACATGTAATTTTAGACAATTTTTTTAAAGTTTGTCTAGATCTTCTTAGCATTTTGTCAGCGAAGTTCTCAACGCATTTCAATATTTTTGTGTCGTCAGTAAACATCTTAACGTTGTTTGTCACAGATTCGCGGATATCGTTGACGTAAACCAAACTAAAACGGAGTCTAGAACGGAACCTTGGGGACTCCGCTGTCGACCTTACTCCAGTCTGAGTTTTCACCATGTACTGAAACACGCATTTTACGGCTCGTAAGAAAACTTTCAATTCATTTTGATGCACTGCTTAAGTCTTTGGTGGGGTACAGTCCCAGGTTAAACTATATTTATTAGATAAGTAACATGCAAATATTATATTTATATATATATATATATATGGCACGCAAAAGCCACAATAATGAGGTAATATAGAATGATCTCAGGTAATGCTATATTATCTGAATTTTTGTGTTTTTTTTTAAGAAAGCAGATAAGATTTAGAAATTTCAAACACCCTCGGGTATGCCTTCAATGGTTCTCTGAATTGTCAAGCCTCGTCAGTCTTACTTTCGGGTGACTGAGATTTCCCGATCTTTCACTTCCTATAGCTAGTCATTCCTCATTCCAGGAAAATATGATCAATTGCCTAAAAAACTGTCGCCACATGAGTTTTATATTTGTTGATTTTGATTTCAATGAATTTCGAATGAATTCAGTGACATGTTTAAACAGTTATCATAGGTTGTTATGTGTAGGCATTTTTGCCGGAAAATTTAGATATATTACAATTACAATTACTTCAATTTTTGAAAGCAATGCATAACATGTAATGCTAAATTTGGAGCACTATACATTACATGCATTACCTTGTAATAATGTAATGCATAATAGGACATCACATTTACAAATTAGCATTACCCCATGCCTGGTAGTGGGGAATGTACCAAATGTCATTTGAAATAGTAAAAGAATCGGATATCAAGGGGTCTGAATGTGCTTATACAGCGATTTGTGGTTGTCGCTGGTGTTTTTTTTATTTTGATCTTTGATGCTAAGCTCTTTTAAGAACCGTTGAAGTAGCTGCTTCTTTTCTTCCTATCTATGGTATTCCTATGATACACAATGGCATTCGTTTGTCAATTAACGAGAAAAAGAATAGCTCTTTTAAAGGGCTTTCACTTTTTATCAAATACAAATTTTAGCAAAACAATTTTGACAAATAAGAATAAGAAAGAAACTTATTGTGTAGGTAACTTTAGAATTATTATTCGTAACGGAAATAAATTGTACGTAACAAAGTCAATACGGAACCTTTTCCCGTTAATTTTTCAACCAAAACCGTGAGGACTCATAGTGCTGTGTGCATTTCATTGTTTAATCGACATTGGTTGTTGAAGAATAGCCCATGTATAGGGTAACTAAATTGATCTTTTGCATATAAGATATTACTGAGCCCAATAAAAAGACATTTTTAGGAATTCAATGTTAAGGTCGTGTGGTGATGTATGAGATTTTCTACTGTTTACATAAGATGGCAACTATAGAAATGGTTATATTCCACAACTTTACGTTACCACTTTTTTACAATGTTGAAAATAGATCAGATCAGGAAATTTATGATATTTTTATGGATAGCCAAAAATTATCATAAGATTGAAATTTAATATTTAAAATTTCTTTGCGTCGTTTTGTGCATCTACCTCTGTTTAAGATAACCTGGCTAGAGGGGGATATTGGCGAGAGGGGCTCATCTCGATTTCCCTATTTAAAATACTATATTTGGAAATTCCGAGCATATTTTTTTATGAAAAATTTCGATTCCGGTAAGTTTGTTTTAAAATTTTACACAAAAAAATTTATAATATTCAAATGTATTGGATGTGTAAATGGATTTCTCTTGCCAAAAAACTTTTTAAGCATTTTCTCAGAGACTGTTTATTGTTTGGTTCAAAACCGCATTGTCTACAAGGTATACGACTTAAAGCATTGTATTCCAGGTCGATTGACTATTTTCATATCATAGGAACTTAAGATCTGAATCCATCTTGCCATCTGTCCTTCAGGTTCTTTAAAATTCAGTAACCATGTAAGTGAGCTGTTATCTGTGCGGACGATGAACTGTTTCCCATATAAATAGTGTTTGAAATGTTTCGTAAAATGTACAACAGCAAGTAGTTCTTTTCTTCTGACGCAGTACCTGCGTTCTTGCTTGGTTAAAGTACGGCTCGCAAAAGCAATCGGCCTTTCAACATTGTCAGTTACTTGTGAAAGTACCCCTCCTATAGCTTCGTTACTCGCATCTGTGTCTATAATAAATGTTTTCGAAAAATCAGGATGAGCAAGAACTGGCGATGAAACCAAACGATTTTTAGGTCATCAAATGCAAATTGACATTGCTCAGTCCATTCGAACTTTTTATCTTTTTCAGTCAATTTAAACAATGGTTTTGCAATGCCTGAGAAATTCTTTAAAAACTTTCTATAATAGCTACAAAAACCCAAAAAGGAACATTTTTCGGTATTGGCCAATTTTGTAAAATTTTGTTTTCTCCAGATCAGTGGATCATCCTTCTGATGAGATGACATGGCCCAAATAGACAACCTGTTTGCAAAACAAGTCACACTTTTTAGCTTTAAGCTTCAACCCTGCGAGATGTAAACGATCAAATACTTTTCGAAAATTTGAATCCATATCTTCAAATGAACGACCCATGCAGTACTATAACATCATCTAGGTAAATGAGACAAATGTCCCATTGTAAGCCAAGTAAAACAGTTTCCACTAATCTTTCAAACGTTTTTGGAGCCCCCTTTAAACCAAATGGCATTACTTAAACTCGTAAAGCCCTGACCTTGTAACAAAGGCAGTTTTTGGTTGATCGTTGGGATCACATTCTACCTGCCAATATCCGGATAACATATCTAAGATTTCCCTTCTTTTTTTCTACCAAGAGTATCCTGACAGGTGGTCAAATGCATCATCAATTCTTGGCAGTGGATATGCACCATTTACAGTTATCGCATTCAGTTTCCTATAATCTATACAAAAGCGCCTGGTTCCATCTTTCGTTTGAGCTAAAACCACTGGAGCTGACCATGGGCTAAAAGATGGTGTTATAATTTCATTTTGTAACATTTCCTCGACTTTACTATCAATTTCTTGAGCAATACTTTCTGGAAATCTGCGCGGCGAATGCTTAATTGGGAGTGATGTTCCAGTGTTTATCTTATGTTTAACTAAACTCGAACGCCCTAATTCTGCATCTGACACTGCAAATAAATTCTTATATTCTGTCAGCAGTTGTTTTATTTTCTCGCCTTGACCTCTACTGACGTGTTTTTGAGATCTTTTTAATAAATCTTGTAAGTCGTCTCGTAATTTTGTCGTCTCCGCGTGTTCTAATTCTGTTTGGTCAATTTGTTGCACTGGGATTACCTGAGCAATTGAAGTCCCAGGATATTTTAGTTTAAACTTAGTTTATTTGTAAATATAACAAATTGGATAAGACACAAGTAAGACATACTTATGAAGTCTTCTCCGATTTACAATTATTTACAATATTATGACATGCTAACTAAGTTACATATTACAATTTTAGATACAAGCTTTATAAGATAAGATAAACACATTTAAACAAAAAGAAAAAAAAAAGGAATGTGTGTGTGGTGGTGCGTGTGAGGATAGTTTTCTGGATACTTAGACAATAAGGAAACGTTCAGTTTTCTTAATATACTTATGGACATTGTGTAAAACAATAACATATTGATCAAACGTAAGCTTGTCACTTAAACCATGGAGAAGATTCAAGTCTATTCTACAATATCACTGTACCCAGTTTAGATCATTTTTTAATACCTCTCTTGCCTCAAAATAAAGAGGACATTCAAGAAAATAATGGGAAGCGGACTCGTATGGATGGCCACATCGACATGAGGGATTTTGGATAATA
>MJUU01036799.1:42670-58154 GCA_002080025.1 Modiolus philippinarum | reverse complement strand
GGATTTCCCTCCTTTGTTCCTTCGGTATTCTACTGCCGTTGTTTTAAAGCAAAACCACCTGATTGCGCTTGCTCCTATTCCCCATTCAATTATAGTCCGGCTTGACACGTTATAACTGATGACCTAGAAATCGTAAACAACCTCAAACTACGGGATGAGGCCAAAGTTTTACAAGGGCTTACACAGAAAAAACATCTCGCCCAGCCCTTTTCATTTTGGTGTCTGCTACATAGACGATGTACTTTCTCTAAATAATCAAAAATTTAAGGAATATTTACACCAGATCTATCCCGATGAGCTTGAAATTAAAGAAACAACTGATACACCTACTTAAGCTTTGTACCTAGGTCTTTTGTTGTGTATTGACGAAAATGGTCGTTTGAATCTAAGGTATATGACAGGCGTGATGATTTTACCTTACGAATTGTAAATTTCGCCTTTCTTAGCAGCAATATACCTACCTCTCCTGTCTATGGAGTGTACATTTACAGTTGATTCGTTACGGTCGAGCATGCAGTTTGTTCAGTTGCAGAGTGTTTTTTTTTTCAAAAGTGCAAAAACACTGTTCCAAAAGCTGCTTAGTCAGGGATTTGTTGTTCAGCCTATGTTAATTTCATCCCTCAAGAAATCATAACATTATTGAAAAATATGACGAGTCAGTGTCCCAAATGCAATCGGACATATTCAGCTAGATTCACGTATTCCCGGGTTTGATTATACCGATATTGACTTTTCCCTAGATTGACTCACTTACAGTGTGACGGGAGCATAATATGCTTACCCTACTGAGAACCTGATCTCAACCTCAGTTTCATGGGAGTTCACACTGTTAGTGCCTTGCTTTTGAATGTTGTGTGTGTTTTTGTTATTTCTGTGCTTTGTGGCTGTCTAACGTCATTGTTTTCTGTGTTCTCGTTTTTGCCGTGTCTTTTGACTTCAATTTAATTTCCTTTGTCCATTCGGTATTCTACTGTCGTTGTTTTTAATAAGTAAATTCTGCTTTGTATTCTTTTATAAGAATATTATCAGCATTAACTATGAAAAAGGATATCATGAAACATTGATCTTCAAATGCTGAAAATTACAATTACATGCTACAATTTGCCAGATAAACACACATAAGACAAAAGATAACGTAAACACCGATAGGAAATTAGGACAGCCAGACTTGCACAGGCAAAAGCAAGCCGTAGGTTTATATGGTTTATGGGTACCAAAACGTACCCAAACCCCCCCTTTTATCTGTTCCGTTTTCCTATGGTATAATAAACATGCGAATAAAACCCAATACACGTAGACTAATAAGTTCATGACCACAATCTGGGAAGGATATCGTTTTGTTGATCTTGCTCTTTCATTAGGGCCCCGCCATGAAATGGCGGCGCCCTATAGTAATCAGCCTGTCCGTCCGTCTTTCCGTCTGTCTGTCCGTCAGCGTTTTCTATGTCATACGATAACTCAAGAATGCCTTCACCGATTTTTATGATTTTTACTCAAAGTTGAACTTCACTGAAGGAAGCTCCCTTTCGTTTTTGAGGTAAATCAGAAAATAAATTTTGGAAAAAAACTTCATTTTTATATGAAAAAGTGCATATTTTATTATCTGTGTTGTCTTGTATATCACACTGTTATTTTATTATCTGTGTTGTCTTGTATATCGCACTGTTATTTCATTATCTGTGTTGTCTTGTATATGGCACTGTTATTTTCTTATCTGTGTTGTCTTGTATATCGCACTGTTATTTTATTATCTGTGTTGTCTTGAATAATGCACTGTTATTTTATTATCTGTGTTGTCTTGTATATCACACTGTTATTTTATTATCTGTGTTTTCTTGTATATCGTTCTGTTATGTTATTATATGTGTTGCCTTGTATATCGCACTGTTATTTTATTATCTGTATTGTCTTGTATATCACACTGTAATTTTATTATCTATGTTGTCTTGTATATCGCACTGTTATTTTATTATCTGTATTGTCTTGTATATCACACTGTAATTTTATTATCTGTGCTGTCTTGTATAATGCACTGTTATTTTATTATCTGTTTTCTTGTATATCGTTCTGTTATTTTATTATCTGTGTTGTCTTATATATCGCACTGTTATTTTTTTTTATTATCTGTGTTGTCTTGTATATCGCACTGTTATTTTTTTTATTATCTGTGTTCTCTTGTATAACGCACTGTTCTATTATTATCTGTGTTGTCTTGTATATCGCACTGTTAATTAATTATCTGTGTTGTCTTGTATGACGCACTGTTATTTTATTATCTGTGTTGTCTTGTATATCGCACTGTTATTTTATTATCTGTGTTGTCTTGTATGATGCACTGTTATTTTATTATCTGTGTTGTCTTGTATATCGCACTGCTATTTTATTATCTGTGTTGTCTTGTATATCGCACTGTTATTTTATTATCTGTTTTGTCTTGTATAACGCACTGATATTTTATTATCTGTGTTGTCTTGTATATCGCACTGTTATTTTATTATCTGTTGGAATTTAAGGGTATGTGGCCGAAAACTTGAGGTCATCACTAGTTTCGGACAACCCAGACCCAATAAAAAAACATGGGTGAGATCAGGTGCACCAGTAGAGTAAGCATCTCCTGATTCTTATAAGACACCAGCCGTGTTGAACATGTAGTTTTTCGGTCGACATCACGATCTTGTGGACCGCTATGGGATATATGTTTCCCAGATGACAACAGATCTTTCTCTTTGCCACTAAAGTTTGTTTTCCTCTCCGGGATTTGACTTCACTACGTGTTCAACACGACGGGTGTCTTATAAGAAGCAGGAGATGCTTACTCTACCGGTGCACCTGATCTCATCCATGTTTTTTATTGGGTCCGCGTTGTCCATTTTTGTATATGTACGTCTCTTAATTTTCTTTTCTGTGCCGTGCTCATGTTTTCTCTTTGTTTTTCCGACGTTGCCATTGTCTTTGGATTGTTCTTTTTAGACTGACGGTTCGGTTCTCACCTACTTTGTCTTGTATATCACAGTGTTATTTTAGTTTTGTTTTTGTCGATGATGTTGTGATTCAGATTTTCCGTTGTGATATCTATGTTAAAAAAGATGAATATATGTTTTATCAAACTTTCACCTTGGTCTTGTTTGAGGCTTAGAGAAGAAACATGTACCATGGCTTTTTATTGGTTTTGTCTTAGGGTTAGAAAATGAAATTTACCAATCAGTCTCCCAAAAGATCTTACACAACATTATTTTTACTTAGTACTTAGATAAACATTTCATGGACTAACTGTTGAGTTTATTCCGGACACTGTCGCATTGGAAGGGGAGGTTTTGCTAGCCAAGAAACCCACCATTTCTTTTGAATTGCCTATACCAAGTTAGGACCATTGCGGTGGGCAATATTGCCGGTGGTTTCAACCTGAGTTGTCTTTTTGTCTAATGGATTTCGGCCTTTGACAACTCTGTTCGGTTATTTTATTATTATCCCCATCTTCACTTTAGGTCATGAATGCGGGATCGTCAACAAATATTTAAATTACTAGCAAAGTGTTCTTACAATTTCTGTAATCGTTTGCTTGACAAAAGATGCCTTAATGTCTTTCTGAAAAGGGCTGCCTTAATGCCTTTTTCTATTTAGGATCAACGATAAAGATTTTTTTTGCAGGAATTTAAAATTATGACGACTATGTAGTCGTCATAGTTTTAAATTCCTGCAAAAAGATGTCATCAATGTATGCATCATATTTCAAGTCCATAGCAAATACTAGTTATGAAGTTTTATATGGAATAAAAGAAATTTTAACACTTGAAATAACAAGTTGGTTTGAATTCTAGACATTTTGACCCCTCTTTCACTAAAAAAGCTTAATGATATCAGCATCATCTCTTTTGCCATAACATTTTCCGCCCTAAAAGGTTGTTCACTCTTTAGGCAATTGAAAAGGTCTTCCCAAAAATATTTATACGTCAATATCAAGTATGTTTATGTTGTTCATTTCTTCCAACTTTCACTTAATTATCAAATATTTAAGGACTATTTACACCAACTCTATCCAAATAACAAAATACGGAGGTTTCCAAATGAGCTTGAAATTAAAGAGACTACTGGTACTATTTCAGCTTCATTCTAAATACTCTTATTTCTGTCCTATTTTCACTATTCCTGAACAGTGGGATAAATATGTTTCTCCTCTCTAGAGAGAAGATTTTCTCGGCAAATGGTTGGAAGAAATTCAATTATGACGTCAAATATGTTTGAAAATTTAACTATCTCTAATGTAGAAATGTCGTTTCTCTTTCGATGCGGTTGTGGATTTTATATATCTTTTGTTGTGCGTTGACGACGATAAGACGTTTGAAATCTATGCCATATGAAAAACATGATGATTTTAACTTCCCAATTCTGAAGCGTCCGATTCTTAGAATCAATATGCCTATCTCTCCAGCGTAGAAAGTGTGCATTTCGCCGTTGGTTTGTTACTGTTGAGCATTTAGTTTATACAGTGATTTTTAATAAAACAAAAAACACTGTCCCAAAAGATAATGAATCGGAGATTTGTTCAGCATTTGTTCCTTTCATCCTCCCAGAAAATCTATCACTGTCACTATAATATTATTTAAAGATAAAACGTATCTGTATCCCTAATAAAAACGGAAATTTCACGTCGTCACGGATTACCGGTTTTAACTCAACCCTTGATTGACTCACTGATAACATGACGGGTACCGTACTATGCTTACCATTCAGGAGCACCGGTTGTCACTTTAGGCTTTTATGAGAGTTCACACTGTTTAAGTGCCTTAGTTCTGAAACAACGGCAGAAGAATACCGAAGGAACAAAGGAGTGAAATTTACAAAAATCCAAAGTCCAAAGACACGGCCAAAACGAGAACACAGAAAAAACTGACGTTAGACAGATACAAAGCACAGAAATAGGGTCTGTAAGTCTCGTCATGTGACAACGAGAAATCACGATAATATTGCAATTTGAAAACGACCCCCGCCAAAATATGATGTTACAGGATTAAGACGTACCAATTTTATGCGTGAAACGTCATGTGATTATGTTTAAGGTGGTACGGGGGTCTAATATTCTGTCAGATAGAATTTTCTGATTTTTTCATGATTTACCCTTTGTTATTAGAACATACAAAAAATAAGATAAAAATAAGGGGTCACCGGTCATATAAGAATATATATGAAATGTAAAAATCTGCTATTTTGGTTGAAATAATGGGGAAAATAAGCGAATTCCAACAAAATTTTAAATTATTTTAGTTACATCAGATAGCATGTTTTAAAATTTGGTAAATTAATAGCTTATATACTGTCCTTCAGTTTCCATGAAAAAAAATTTTGGGGTCACCAAACTTATTTTTGAATAAATCCCAAATAAACTCATTTTTCCTATTATTTCTATACAAATTATCTCCCCTTAATGGAACAGGAGTTAGCTGAAAGATTCAATATTTTGCGTGGTTACTTAATAAAAGTGTCATATTTCATCAAATTTAACTATTATAAGACATTGAAAATGGTTTCGGCAATGTTCCCATAGTGAATTCCATTTTTAGTCACATGCGCAAGAATGATGCGCAATTTTAAACTCCCGTACGAACTTAAATTCAACTTCCGGGTACAAATTATGTACCCGGAAGTTCCAAAATTTAACAAGACTTACAGACCCTATAGAAATCACAACACACTCACAGTGTGAACTCCAGTGAAATTGAGAGTTACACCAGGTGCTCCGGAAGGGTAAGCATGTCTGAATGTGGTATTTTTACTTCCGTACTTTGTGGATGTCTCCTGTCTTTGTTTTCTCCATGTATCCGGATTCTGATTGTTGTAATCACCTCATTCTTTGTTCTTTCGGTATTCTACTGCCGTAGTAGCTTTCAAAAAAGAATTGTATGTTGATGCCAGTACTCAATTGGTAGAAATTTGGAAATTTTATGGAAAGATGGGGAAAAAATACATCATTACGATATTATTTTCCGATTAATAAACAGCACTGTAATTATTTTTTTCCGGATTTTTCCGCTAATTTATGTCATTAAGTATCGAAACAACCAATTCCTTTTTAGAAACACATTTATGTAACACATATATTATTTCAAATGCAAAGGTCTTTAGCATCAATTGTTTTTATAATAATACAGTTCACCCTACTAAAGACTTTTTATCTTTATTAGTTGTTTCAATATCTATGTATTATAAGTTTAAGGGTTATGTTCTGTTTCGTAACAACTATGTATTTAATAGTCTTTTCGTAAATGAAACTTCAAGTGGGCCATCAATTCTGCAAGAAATAATACAAATACAAATATATATACACAATATCATAAAAAAGACATTTAGGACGAAAGTATATCTATGGAGAAGAGGTTAAGCAATATGCATTTAAAACCTTGTAGATAGCATGTACATGATTATAAATTTAAACATTTAAAGTGAAATTGTATAAAAAATCAAAGAAAACAAAAAGATCACAAAGCCAACCATTAAAATTTCATACATTTTTAAATATTACATACTCTGTTGGTTGAACCGATTTCGCCGCTTTTTGTTCATCCTTTTCCTGATTCGTATGAAGCAAAGATTTCACAAGGGTAAAAATAAAAAAAAATCAAATCCATTTATTAAATTCTTAAATTTTCAGCCTTAGTGACATGAACTACTTATATTAATCATCAAAGATTAAAGAAATTATTACGTCGCCCCTGTTTTACTGAGTTTGAAAATGAAGATATACTTTTTAAAGAGTAAAGAGAAAACGATATGAATGCCTATGGTTACTAACTGTGCACGAACTTAAGCAAATGTGTTATTAATTTGTATAAAGCCAGGTTCATTCATTGGATAATTCAGAAAAAAAGACAATAAGCTGGCCAAGTCCTTTAATTTCCGTTTCTGTTATATATATGATGTTCTTTCATTGAACAATCCTCAATTTAAGGATTACCTTTATCTTATGTACCCAAATTAACTCGAAAATAAAGAGACAACTAATACACAATCATCAGGATCATACCTGGACTTATACCTATACATTGACAACTTTGGACAACTCTGGATGTCTGAAAACAAAACGTTACGAAAAGCGTGATGTCAACTTTCCCATAGTGATATTCCCGTTTTTGAGCAGCTATTTTAAAGGGGACACACTGCTAATGCTTTAGTTTTATGGTGTTATTGTTCTTTTTATTATTTTTTTTAATCCTATCGTTTTGGATATGAATTGCATTTGCCGATGTACTGCAAGATTGGTTTCATAACTTGACCTTCTGTTTTATAATGACAAAATTGAAAGCTTAAATTCAACGCTTTATGACAGACGTGATCGATTTAACTTGGAAAAATGTGAAATTTTCCATTGTAAGAAGCAATATACTTTTCTCAATATCCTTGAAATGTTAATTTATATCCAGGGTGAGCATTGTGTTTAACAATAGACCAGTTAAGGGTGTAGCTGTTTCAATGACATTTGAAAAAAAGGTGGAAACATTGTCTAAGAAACTGTAAAGTAAGTGAGAACCTAACAAATGACCCATGGACGATGGCCACATTGGGAAAACAAAGATATAACTTTACTACGGCACAGAAAAGAATAGACCCAACAAAAAATCAAAGGTGAGGTAAGATCCCTGTTAAGGTGTCTCAGTGGTATTATTCCGCCATTTCTGTCTAATAATTGTTCATTTAGGTGTCATTCATTAAGAAATTTAACAAAATAGTTATTTAAAATGAAAAGAAAGTTCAAATGTATTTAAAATTTATATTCCTAATCATTTTTATAACATTTTCGTTACAAAAACGTGAGCTAAAACACATGAGTTTGAAATCTGTTGCTGGATTTACAGAACACAGAAATTTTTAAAGGGAGATAATTTGATAAAATATTTTAACAAAGATATCACTAGAGAAATTAACATTTTTCAATTTTTCTCTCTTATTTCAACGGTGACCCCTAATTTTTATTTTTTATATGTTAACTTCGTAATGATAATTAAACACATGCAAAGTATGAAAAAATTCTATAATAGATGATTCAAGCTATTCTCTCATATGATCATTTTCCCTGTCATTTCTTTGTAAAATCCTGAAATCTTCAGTTTCAGATTTTGCGCTTAAATGCACGGTGACCCTGAAATTTTATTTTATATTTTGAACAATAATACAATTGTGCTTCTACACAGAAAATTTCACAAAATTCTATAATAGGAAATTAATACCCTGCAGACATCTTAAGTAAGGAATATATTCATCCTTTGAACAGTTGTCCCTGCAATGAGTACGGACATTTTCAACTGTAATTTACATTTTCACGGATTTGACATTACTGGTTTTGACTTATTCTGGGTTGACTCAATAATACCATTATAACAAGGGTGCCGTATAATTTCTATAGCTGCTGCTGCAACTTTTGATTTTTATGAAAATTCACACTTGACATGTCTTTGTTTCACTGTTCTTTGTGGTATCTGATTTTTCTGCTGATGCCAATCGAACAAATGAAAGAGTATAATATAAATGTACATGAGGCTAAATGCCTACAAATATACAAGGTAAAGCCAATAGAACAACCCTTTTGTTGTTCTTCATCCTGAAGTCACGATGATGTTTTCAACAAATACTCATTCCTTATAGTAAGTTGAAGACGGTCCCTACCACCGATTGTTAAATGACATCCACATCTATATTTGATTTGGTCATGTATCCTCTACAAACACAAAATATCGGGTAAAGTTATCTCACAATTACTGTCACCTGTTGCGTCTTCGTTCTTCAACTGCTTTATTCATACAGATTTTTTTCCTCGTGGCTAGTTTATAAAAGTTTCAAAACCAAAACTGTTTTATCTCAAAATCCTCATGACAACAACAGTAAGTCCGGATTGTAAAATTTCTGAGATTATTTAGATACATTCTTATTTTCGAAATAAAAAAATAACTTCAATACACTTTCATTCTGAAATGTATTATTTTATTACCTTTATTATTATACCTTGTGCAAATTTGTTTAATAATCCATAAATTTCCTTTGACAAGTGGCATTTGTTAATTTTACTAATCTTTTGTTAGCCCTACCAAACCCTAGCAACGAGTGATAATATTAGCAACAGGTGTTAATGTCTAAAATAAACAACTACTCAGCCCGAAGTTTGCCGATCTTGAATATTAACACCCGCTCTGACCGAAGTTTACCGATTCTTATTCCTTCTTGAGACAGAATATAAAACAAACAAGTGACATGTATTATTATTTTTTTAATGTTCGACTTCGTGTCGGGTGATAATTCTTTACCTCGTTTGTTAATCTAACCTAACATCTTCATCCAAGGGCAATATTTTTATATTAAAATAACAATAACATATAGGACAAAAATTAAGACAAAGATTATTAGTTTTTATATATAAACAAATATTAAATATGATGAAAAATCCTTTATATTATCAACGATAACTCATATTACTAAGTACTAAAATTGAAATAATAGCGTTTTTATTATAAGATTAAACACTCATTTTTAGAAAATCATCTATGTATAAACTCCGGCAGCTCACCAACAAACTGAATAAAGTCTAGTAAGTAGGCTGGAGGAGTTTATACATAATTTCCTAAAAATCAATGTTTAATCTTTATAATTCCAACTTTGTATGTTAAATCTGCGTGATCCATGATAACGACGTCTTTATTGCTGCACTATAATTTTTTGGAACAGATTAATGGGCAAACGGAAATATCGAAAAATATTTCCGTTTACTATTCCTGACGTTGACCATTGAAAATGACGTTACAATTACATTTGGAATTATTGATATTTATTTCATAACGAAGCCATGACATTGTACCACTGGGGTCGAGGTGCGTATCGAGAATTTCCTAAATAACGTGAATGGTATTTAATTTCTATAGATGCGGTTCGATTAAATGCCTTATTAGCGTTAATGTGCGCCTTTTTGCAGGCAACTTATTATTGACGCCAATAAGGCACTTAATCGAGTCACATCTATAGAAATGAAATATCATTTAAGTAAATAAGGAAATTTTCGATGCGCACTTCGATCCCAGTGGTTACTGTTTAGGGCCACGACTCATGGTATCTTTTTTCAAAAATTTTACAGACAAGTTGAAAGGTTTCTTGAACAAGTCAACACAAATGCAGAACTTCAGCGAAATTTTACAATCACTCCGGGAAGAAAAGCCTAGCTGGTGTGGTGCTCCTGAACATGAAACGATTTATGGCTTACTATATGGTGTGAGGTTCCTCACTGTGTTGAAGACCGTACGGTGACCCCTAGATGCTTTGTTTTGGGTCATTGTAACCTGGGTATGTGATGTTGTCTCCTTGACATTTACCCTATTTCCTTTCTTTTTCATGTGAAACGAATTACAGAATTAGACACAGATCAGAGGTAGCAGGAAGTATAAAATATCATCAGAGAAAATTTTCAATAGGTTACAGATGTGTTGAAGCTGCTAGTGGAAAAGAGAAATCCCAAGCTACGGATGTCGATTAGAAAACCCTTAAATTTTGTGAAGGTCCAACTTCTGTTATTTCTATCCAGTTTTCACATTTCCCGAACGGTGTTCAAACACCAAGGTCCGAGAAAATTCCCGCCAAATTTATTTGGAATACAATGCTCGATGTTTTTTGTCCAGTCATTGGAGAAACTGATTCCACAACTTGAACATGTTAATTATAAAATGACCACATTTCGTTAAATAAATTTTCATATGTTTAAATGCTCGGCAAGCCTCGCTATCACACATTCTCAAAATTTATTTAACTCGATGTGAGAAATTTCATAATCAAATAGTTCTCTTTGTGAAAACTATATTTCCACTACGATGACCATTAAAGATGTTTTTCGTTTTCAGAAACCGTCCGTCATAACAACTGCTCCTTCAATTTATTTGACTAGTTTTCATTAATTGTGCAAAAAATTTTTTAAAAATATTATCTTTGCTTTTTTTTCTTCGTGGTTACATATTATAAAGCCAATATTGTATGAAAATATTTTATTTCGTTCTTGATAAAGATATGTTATTTTTGATAAACAAATTTGTATATCATTTTCCATGATAGCGTCAAAATTCACAAAAAATGTCATACCGTATCTTTATCATACACGAAGAAAATTTTTATTGGTATGTTCAGTATTTAGGAATACAAAATGAGTTGGCTTTTTCAAACTGTGTTCTCACATTCGACAGTTAGACCTTTACAATCTCAAAAGCAATCCATTGGATCTCCAAATAATATTAACCAATCATCAAACAAAACGTTGAGCAATTGATACCTGGGATTAAGCGGCCGCATGATCTACTGAATACAGAGGACGAAATGTGTATTTTGTGGACATGATTTACCAATGTCGAAATATTTACAATGTTCCAGTAATTCGTGCCACAACTTTAGTTATTCGTGATCAGACCTATTAATTCATGGCTGCAACGTAGTAGTTCATGTCCAGACCTATTAATTCATGGCCGCGACATAGTAGTTCTTGACCAGACTTCTTATTCGTTTCCACGACTTGAAAAGTTGTATTTTTAAATGTGGAAGCTAATTTCGCTCCGCGAAAAAGCGAAGTAAAAATACAAATTCATTAAAACTTAGTAATTCATGGCAAAACCTTTTAATTCGTGGCCATAACTGAGTAAGACTTGGCCACGATTTAGTAATTCAGGACACCACTTAAGTAACTCATGGCCAAGATTTAGTTATTCATTGCCACGATTTAGTAATTTATGGCCACGAGTTGATTTAATAACTCGTGGCCACGACTACCTAATTTATGACCATAAGACATGACTTCTCCATTCTTATGATTAACAATAAAAGGATATTGAGTTAATGCACATGTGACAAAAGTCTCTACAAATTCATGGTGAAATAACGCTTTTATTGTTGTTCTTCATCTTGACGTCATCACCAATAAGTTTTGCTCATACCTCATAGTAAGTTCAAGACGGCCCAAAGACCGTTTTGAATTGAAATCATTGCTTTTTAACCACTGGATGCGAATTCCCCAGCAAACATAAAAAAACAATCACTTGTCATCCACTGTTAAGAGGCTGTTAAGAGGCTTGTATAAAAACAAAACTCCTATTATTCTTTTTATCGGTAATTAACTTAATCATGTAATAGAACAATTTTTGAAAATGAATTTTAATTTTCAACAAATAACTAAATACCGAAGTTACTGTGAATTTACTTTCTGCATATGCGCATTTCGACAACTCATGTCTCATCAGTGCAGATAAAATCTAAACGTTTGGAAGACCAAATCGTGAAATTGATTATTGATTAGTAAAAGAATTTGTACGATCCCGTAAGAGTCTCTACAGATGTACATGTCTTTTTTTCATTGATTCTGATTGGCAAAGTAGACGTGGCCTAAGATACTTTTTGCCAATATTTTTTCGTATTCGGGCAGTAGCAAATACTGAAAAATATTTGCTTCGTGAGATCAAAGATAACTCATACAAATTAACGATAAACTTCCATATCGGCTTCATTACCAGACCTTCATCGTGAAATTGACAACAAACTACGCTGTATGACAAATGCGACGAAAATCAATTTTCAAATAGCATCCTTCGTTTTTCGTCCTACCAACATTCGTACAGCGACGGCATATGTAGTTAATTCGCCACTCAAGGACCTGTGATACAGTGACTTCGGTGATAAAACCCGGTAGCACACAAATAGGCTATTTATTCAAAAGTATGTTATCCATAACTTGAAGTCATCACTGCAAAAGTTTTATGGTCAACATCACAATCTTGTGGGTATCTGTTTCCCAGATGACAACAGATTTTTCCCTTTAAAAAACTAGACATTGCTGTTTCCTCTACCGGATTTGACATGTTCAACACAGAAACAAGGCCTTATAAGACGTAGGAGATGTTTACTCTACTAGTGCACCTGATCATATAATACAGGACCGCATTGTTCATCTGAATGTATGTTTCGTCTTTTTCTTTGTATCATTGTGTTTCCGATCTTATGGTGCTTTTGTATTTGGATAATTCGTTTTTGTTTTGGACTAACGTTCGGTTCTCCCTCACTTAAGATTTGATAATTCGTGGCCACGACTGATAATAACAACGATCTAGTTTTTCGTGTCAATGACTTATTAATTCATGGCCACGCTTTTTTTTCATGGCCATGATTTAGAAATTTTTGGTCACGATTAATTCGTGGCTACGACTATTTATATTTTTCTTTTCTCATTTTTTTCTGAAAAAAAAACTTTTCACATTTATTAGTGCTAAATATTCATTCAAACTTTTCTGTCAAAATATCAATTCAGGCAAAACACTAATGGCATCATTTTACGAAGACCGTCATAAACGGTTTACGTGCACTATCCACAAGCACTTCGTGTGTTATCCACAAATTGGATCGAAATTATTTTGTCCTACAAAACTATTGCGCGGTCTGAATATTAATATATCTCCTAGTTTAAAAAGTTCCTGAAAGGAACTTATCAATATCAGTCTGAAGTTTTCGAAAAGGTATTATAAAAAAATTAAGCACTGAAATCTGCAGAAGCCTTTGAATCACTGATAAGAAATATTTTCGATCTTCTTTAAAGTACCCTTTTACTTTGCAATAATAATTAAATTCGATTTGCAAATGGCTAAAAATCCAAGAATAATATAGAGTGTAGATGTTCCGGTCCATTGATTGCATGACAAAAATCGTCAAAATATATGTTATCCTGGAATATGTATGTAAGCTTTGACTAAGAAAAACAAATCAAGCACCAAGTCTACTATACTTAAGATAAATACAGCTGTAAGAACTGCCTGGAATGTTGACGAAAAATCAAACAATTCATTATCAGTGTCAATATGAAGAAATGTTGTGAAAAGTAACATGAATATGTCTGCCATAAACATAACCAATTTACTGATGACGGAGTACAATTTAAACGAAGAACTATTACAAAATAAAAGCATAATTAACGCTGTCAAAGTTTCTACTCCTGCCAGTATTGTAAGCGTAATCCAAAATCCAAATGTTTTACTACTTATCAAATTTGATTCGTGTGCTTCTGGAAGAGATTTTTCCTTTAAGCCGCTGTATGTGAACATTATCACGCCATATTCTGCCCAACTGAACGCGCTATTGATCAGCACTCGTATCGCTATTAAACAACATTTAGTACTATCCTCAAATCCACAACAACCACATAAAATAAGGAAGAACGTTAGGTCAACATCATGACATTCAACCATATTGCTGGTTTCTTCCGTTGGAGGAAGCTAACTTCTTTGAGCTATATTTCAAATGTATGTGCAACTTGATTATTTGGTTGGTAAGGAAGTTAACAGACAAAACGTGAACAGGCAAAGTGGTCTTGCAATCGATTTCATCCCTTGCATATGGAGAAACTAAATTCAGTTACTTCGGTATTTAGTTATTTGTTAATACTGGGTCGATGCCTCTGCTGGTGGGCTGTTAGACTCCGAGGGTATTCACCAGCCTAGCAGTCAGTACTTCGGTGCTGACCCGAAAGCCAATTCTATCTGGTACCTTACAAAATCTGAATTTTTGTAAATTTTGTTGGAAACTTAGGAGGATCTCTCTCATGCAATGCTCTGTCCTTGGCTGGTTTTAGCTTTACAATTAGATCATTTTGGTTATTTGATCTCTATCAGTTTTACAACATCTTTGAGGTTATGGTCTTCCAAACGTTTAGATTTCATCTGCGCTGAAAAGGCAGAAGTTGTCGAAATGCGCAGATGCAGTAACCAAACTCACAGTTACTTCGGTATTTAGTTATTTGCCCGACAAAAACTCTAATAAAAGCAAATCACAACATATAACATATATACATCAAAAGGGCACCAATTGAATCAATTACAAAAGAAACGTTGCATTATAAAATGTTTCAATGATGATTGATGATTGTGGCATGTAATTATATGGCAGATTGTGGCATGTTATTATAATTTTCAGCCGTTGTAGGTGTTTCCTGTTATCCATTTTTTACATGAAATACTCGATTCAGTGCCTCATTTAAAAACAAACACAAATTGCCTACAATAAGGTGCACATTGACAAAAATAAGGCTATTTATCGAGTCACATCTATACAAATTAAATGCAATCAATAAAGAAACTCGCGATCGTCGCACTTCGGTAAAGTGTCTGAAAATATGCCCATATTTTTTCTCTTTGCTTGCAAAAACATCCTCTGTTGAAAAAAAAGTATATTGCTAGTTGTAATATGTTTGTAACTAAAGTATGTTTCACTTCCTTTAGATAATGGAAATTCTCTTCTGCAGACTTTAATATTGCATATTTTGGCACCGGATTTTGCACGGTTGTGTAGAAATATTATACACTTCCGGAACCATTTTAATTTGTTGATTTCCAATACATGTTGAAAGAAAAAACACTTTTTTAAAAATGCTCCATGCTTTTAAATGGATGATATTTTCCGCGCACAATTATCGACTAGACTGGACCATTCTGAA
>MJUU01036799.1:0-20046 GCA_002080025.1 Modiolus philippinarum | reverse complement strand
ATTTTTCATGCCACGCCAAGACCTAACTATAAGAATTGGCTCGAAACAGTAAAAATGTTCGCTACCGACTCGAATTTTCCAGCTTTTCTAAGCCTCATCCTTATATTGCGTTAATGCCAAGTTAGTGTACGGTTTTCGTCTCAACACAATGTCGTCTATTAAATTTTCATGGATTTTCAGATGTTTTGTTGGGAACTGATTTCAACGCTTTTGGTTCATCATTTTTTCTTATTAGTAAGAAGCAAGAATTTTAAATGGTTAAACATAGAAAAAATCAAGACATTTTGCCCTATTTTTTTTTATTTCATTTCTCGCTACATAGACAACCTTTTTAATCATAAAATATTGAAATGATATTTTCATTGTGTCTGCGTGTTGAGCGTAAATTAAACGAAACTACTAATACTCCTACTTTTGTTTCAAACTTTGATCTTCTGTTACATATTGAAATTGGTGTTTCAAATGCCACAAGGGGTAAAACTACATCGGATACAATATTTCCCCCGTGGTAAAATATTCTTTGTACCATGCAAGGCTTCAATAAATTATTTCTTACATTTAACAATAAATTCACTTGATGACAGTTGACGGGTGCCGCAGATAGAACCGGACATGCTTACCTTTCTAGAGCACCTAAATCCACTCTCTGATGATTGAGATTTTAGACTTTGCAATTAAATCGCTGTATTTCCGTTTTTGTTCAATCTACTAGTATCAGAACTTTTATTTATGTAATTTACGTATCTTTGTACAAGGTTTTCGTAATTGTTGTTGACAGCTACCCGTCGGTGTCTATCTTCAGTTTGTTCGTTCCATGTTTGTATCTCTCTAATACTTTACGAGAACAAATGACACCATAAATTGTCGCTGACATTATGTAGACACACATCCTCTTATTATAAATTAAAAAAAAAACTTATTTAATATACTTTTTCATTCTGTATTTTATTACCTCTTCTATATTGCTCTTTTATAATCACATAGAGTACAATTTCATCTATTTCAGAATAATGGTCTTTTCAAAGTATAATTTACTTTAAATAACAATAACATATAAGACAAATAAGAAAACAAAACATAACTCTTGAGCTAATGAGTTATATATTGAAACAAATATTAGAAATAATGAAAAATTATAAGTAACCTGTAATTGCCAAGTTTATATAATAAACAAATTACTGATACTACTGACTGTTACACTCATTGATACAACTAATCATAACAATCACTGAAAAATAGGATCATGTCAATATCCTTTAAATAAGGTCAGAACTGAAGTTCATGATTACAACATAATCATGACAGTTTGCTCTAAAAAAAATCGGTAGTAGGATACCGAAGGTACAAGGGATATGGTTAGAATAATGGAAGTCCTCGGAAATGACAAAACGGCAACAGAGAAAAACAAAGACTTGAGACTGACACAAAGGACGGAAATCTAACAACATTGAGAAATAAGGAATATATTGTGGTTTCCCATGAAACCGACAATGTTATCGGGAACTCCGAAAGGGTAGGAGCGTCCTGTCCTGCTAGTGTCACCCGTCATACTAAATGTGAGCCAATCCAGGGTTAAGTCAAGACTGGTTATATAAAATCCATAAAGACGTGAAATCAGCTGAAAAAGTAAGCTCTCATTTTCCACATCGACACGTCATATCTGTCAATGATATCTTTGTGGTGGCTATAGAATATCTGAAGGGAAGAAAGTAAAAAAAGGTGAACAAAAGGTAAAAAATATACAGAATGCTATAAATACGCCTATCAAAAAAGTGGCAAAAAACCAAAACTTGAAATCATTTATCATCTTGTTGTCACCAATCTGTCAATTATTTTTACAATTATTATTTTTGAGGTCACAATATTTTCAACCATTCCCATCTCAAAGTGTATTTTTCGTCATTTTGCAGTTATATTTTATAATTTAATTGCAATATTAAATACCTTAATACCATCAATCTTTCATCAACAAGACTAAATATTTTTGCAATTTCTGCTGCTGTTATATAAACTGAACAGCAAAATATACATAAGCAACTTATAATGTGATGAAGATAATGAAAAAGCAACTTAAAAGCTTTCAGTATTCTACGTACTTAACAACAGGCGTGAAACGTGGTGCCCTTCAGGGGCTGGAGTTATTTATATAACGGTAGGACAGACCAGTGTTTCGCTTCGATTCACACTCTAGGTGTATTTAAAAAAAGACGTCCTCAACAAAGACACCTACCAATTTGGTGCTATTGTTGCGCAAAGAATGTGCTTTTAGATTTTACCCCTTTTTCCAATTCTCAGCAGTTGGAGAACTATGCACTCGACTTTTTAACCAATCAGTGATCATTAAATTTCCGCGAGAGATTTCCCGCCATTTTATATTTTTCGCAATTTACACATATTTTCGGAAGAAAATTATTCTTATTCTGCTGGATCGCGAGTTAAAAAAATTCATCACTCTCGATAGTAAAATGTTGGAAATCAAAATTTTGCTACTTTCAGTGAAGAAATATTTTTACTCAATCTTTTTCTGAATGAGAAACTTTATTTCTCTATATATAGTATAAATTCTGTATCCATCGTTAAACTGTGTATCCTAAGTTGAAATGAGAAATTGCAACCTATACATATAGAAAAATGGTAGTTATGAAGGTCAAAACAGAAAATATCACCGTATCGCGGCAAGTGCGATAGGTCGAGCTGTGATACTAGTGATATTTTCCGTCGAGACCTTCAAAACTACCATTACTGTTTTTATCGGCAACGTCATAAGAGTCAGGACTTCGAATTCGTGACGTCATTGCCTGATATTTTCTTGTATCAGGTCAGTACGGAGATACTGACAATATCAGTCAGTAAGTTCAAAGAGAAAAATGTACACATTGCCGATATTTGCTGTTCTAAATGTTCAGAAGGAATACTTTACATGATGCACAGATAATATTTTGTAGCGGAAGCTGAAATTAAAGTACTGGGTTAAATGTTTTTGTTTTTTTCTGTGTTAGCCCTTGTCAAAATTTGGGCTCATGCGAGAAAAGAAATAGATCAGCTAAAAGTGGCGCTTATTTAGTTCATATGGGAATCCCGGTTGTCTATTCAAAAACGCGGCCTCCACATTCGACAAAAATGTTGTCTAAACGAATATATTTACTACTAAGTAACGCAGATATAGAATCCTGGAGATGGTCAACTATAACAACGTTTTGTAAAATACAATGTCTTGCCTATTCACTTATTATTTGCATATTTAAGACCCTGTAAATGCTTTAAATTTTATACATTTAAAGTTAAAGGTAAATGAGGATAAAAACCATAAGAAAAAACGACAAAACATCAATTTAAATTTAAAGAATCTTCAAACGTCCGGCTGATAACCGATTTCACCGCTTTTTGTTCAATTTTTATTTCTAATTACTGAGACCCAAGAATTTTTAAATGGGTAAACAAAAAAATTAAAACCATTCAACGAATTTGTTTTTAACTTCAGTCTTCGATAAAAATAGACGAAATTGTTTTTTAATCATCAAATATTGATGGAATATTTTCTTTGAGCCTAACCTGGTGAGCGTGAAGTTAAAGAGACTACCGATACTCCTTTTGCTTCATACCTTTATCTTCTGTTAT
This sequence comes from Modiolus philippinarum, assembly GCA_002080025.1. Classification (NCBI taxonomy): domain Eukaryota; kingdom Metazoa; phylum Mollusca; class Bivalvia; order Mytilida; family Modiolidae; genus Modiolus; species Modiolus philippinarum. Next base: position 16,428 of record MJUU01036799.1, on the reverse strand, counting down.
ATATTGAAGAGAGTTGTTTTTCTTTATTGTAAGCTATATTTAAGATGTTATGATTTTTGACAAGTTAATTGCGAACTTTTCCTATGAGCAATCCAACTACCAGTGTGTGGGGTTTGTGTTTCATAGTTGGCTTGTTATCGTTAAGGATGTTGTTAACACTACCTGTCAGGGACATATTCAGCATTCTTTTTTCACTTTGGTTCATTCATCACGACATCATCAAGAGATGTGACGTATCAGGTCAACAAATTAGAATTGACGTTTTAGCATAATTATACGTCTTCACAGATTTGATTTTTATGTAACCATGGATTGACTTGATGACAGTTTGAGAGGTGCCTCAGCGCGAGCAAGAGTTTGTCATGCCTATCTCGGATGTTCGTGATTTCATTCTGTGCAAGTAATTCACTCTTATATTTAATTTTTTAATCTACTAGTAGCAGGGGTTTGATTGTTGCCATTTACGTATCTTTGTACGCGATTTTCGTATTTATTTTTTAAAATCATATGTCAGTGTCTGTTCTTCGGTATGTTGGTTTAATACTTCTCGCCACGCCAAACACTCAGTATAAGGACTGGCACGAAGTAGTGAAAATTTTCGCTACCGGCTCGAATTTTCTCGCGTTTCTAAGCCTAATCCTTATATTTCTTCTATGTAAAACTAGTGTACTGTTATTGTCTATATCTATAATTTCACAAATTTTCAAACGTTCGGTTTGGAACTGATTTCGACGCTTTTGGTTCATCATTTCTTTTATTAGTAAAAAGCAAGAATTTAAATGGGTAAATATAGAAAAAAAGGTAGACAATTTATCCTATTTTTTAAATTTCATTCATCGCTACATAGACAAACTGTTTTAATCAAAAATATTTGAGGAATATTTTCATTGTGTCTGCGTGGTGGGCGTGAAATTAAAAAGACTACCGATACTCCTATTTTTGCTTCAAACTTTTATTTACTGTTACACATTGAAATAGGTGTTTTTCAAATGCCGCTTGGGGTAAAACTAAAGCGGATACAATGTCTCGCCCGTGGTAAGATATCCGATATACCAAGGCATCTATAAATACCGAAGTTACTGTGAATTTATTTTCTGAATATATGCACATTTCGACAACTTATGTCTCTTCAGTGCAGATCAAATCTTAACGTTTGAAAGGCCATAAACTCAAAAGATGTTTAAAATTGTTTCTTAAAATTAACCATGGATTCACTTGATGACATTTGATGGATGCCGCAGCCCTACCAAGACATGCTTACCCTTCTACAGCACCTAAATCCACTCTCTGGTGATTGAGATTTTACACTATGCAACTACATCGCTGTAATACTTGGAATAATTTCCATTTTGCCATGTCAGTTCTGTCATTTTTTGCTCAATCTACTAGTATCAGAACTTTGAAACAACGGCAGTACAATACCGAGTGAACAAGGGAAGTGATTATTACAAAAATCAAAGTCCAAAGACATGGCAAAAACTGTAACAGAGAAAAACAGACAAAACAAGGACGTGAAATAGCCACAAGGCATGGAAACGAAAATAGGGCATTAAGAACTAAAACACTCATCGGGCTTGTTAAAATTTACGTATCTTTGTACGTGATTTTCGTAACTGTTGACAGCTACCTGTCGGTCTCTATTCTTCACCTTGTTCGCTCCACATTTGTATCTCTATTACATTACGAGAACAAATGACACCTTAAATTGTCGAATGACTGATATTATGTAGACACAGTACTTCTTATTCTAAAAAAACAACTGCTTCAATAAAATTTCTTACTGTATTTCATTACCTCTTCAATATTTTTCTTTTATAAACCCGGAGAGTACAATTTTATTTATCTCTGAATAATGTTTTCATGTATAATCAACTTTAAATAACAATAAAAATATAAGACAAATGTGAAAACAAAACATAACTCTTGAGCTAATGAGTCATATATTGAAACAAATATTAAAAATAATGAAAAATCATGAGTAAACTGTAATTGTTAAGTTTATATGATAGAAAATTATTGTTACTACTGACTATTACACTTAAAATAAGTAGTTTTCATTAATGTTTATCTAATATAGAAGCCATGAAATTACATGACATTGTTCCTGTTAAGGATTCATTGATAAAAGGAATCATATTGCTATCCGGTATTTAATATTTACGATTATTTTTTTTCTAACGCATCGGAAAACGAATACCGAAGCAAATATGGCGAAAAGTGGAAGTCCAAAATCAAAAACCAAAATTCATATCCAGCACGAATTGAAACAGCATGAGAAACAAAATAACAAAAATGAACAAGAACGCTACGAAACTAAAGCAATAGCAGTTTGAAGCCCTACAAAAACTGAGGTATCATCAGGTGCTCCGGGAGGGTAATCGTATTCTGCTCTATGCGTGGCGCCCGTCATACTACCAATGAAAACTCCGTTTTCGTCACAGTCGGTGTAATAAACTCTGGATCTACCCAGAGATGACTTCATACTAAGGGAAAGCTTAACTACAGGTCACTGTCCTTTATACTACAACCTGCTCAACCAAAGACAATGAGATTACAAAGATGAAAACTCAAGTCATCGATTTAAAATCTGAGGAAAATATCAATAAGCAACACAAAAACAGTTTGGTCTAAAAGGGTAGAGATATATGTACACTTATAAAAAAAGAGCAAAATATAACAAAGCTTGAAATCATCCCGATGTCATCAACCTACCACTTTCAGTCATTCCTGTACCCGTCACAGAGTGTATATTTGTCGATATATATAGATGACTACCCATCTTACAGTTATATCAATGTTTAACCCTCTCATCCTTCCATTTCATCTACAAAACTAAAAAAAAATTGCAATTTCCGTTGCCGTTATTGAACTGTAAAGATTGGCGCGTCAAAATATATGATGGAGATCACGAACAAGCGACTTTAAAGGTTACAGCATTTTATGAATATTTAGTCAGGAGTGAAACATGGTCCCCTTCAGTCACTGACGTTATTTATAGGACGTTAGAAAAGAATTTTGAACGACATCTTAAACAAGACACCGACCCTTTGGTTCGTTTGTTCTGCAAAGAATGTGCTTTCCCTCTTTTGTCCATACATTGCATAAATTGATTGTGTATTCATCGTAAAGATTGTGTATCCTTAATTGAAAAGAAAACTAACTACTTATACTAACATATTATATCACAAATAATGTTCATTTTTATCTATGACATCTTTATTCAACATAACGACGTTGAACAAGCGGAAAGACCTACTGAGTTTATGTTTGCAACAATACAAAACATTGGAATTCATTGTTTTCGTTCAAACTAGTTCTATAGCTTGTTAAATAAAATGTTCGTACTGATAATTCAAACAGAATAAACACGATAACCCAAAAACATGAACGGTGCAAAAAGTTCAGTGATCCTGTTACTAAAATTTTTGTATTCAAGTTTGTTTTTTTTATTTTTTTCTGTTTCAATAGTTGTATAATGCGTCACGGAAATGACATCATTTCACTAGGAAAGCTTGAGGTTACCTCATTTATTGCAGGAAAACTTTCTTTGTTTTACAGTGATTTTAATTCTACAGACAAAACTTAAACGGACGCCACAAGTTATACCCCTTACCTACTCTTAAATGCAGATTAAAAATATTTCGAACGCAAGGATCGCGGTTCCATGTTTTCAAAGCATGGCATATTCACAACATCTATTGAAACAGAATTTTTATGACACTTTGATGGTTGAACACTGATTTGGAGTATAAAACTTAGACAGCATTTAAAAATATTGTTTTGCGTTAGTCTTCGGATTTGAACTCTTACATGTATGTGCTTTTTTTATCACCCTTTCTTAACAATCGTATACAGACATACAAATTTGATAATTCATTGCAGATACAACATTAAAAAGCAAATATAAGACAACAAAATACAAAATAAGACAAAACAATACAAAGAAAAGGTGTATACACAATAACAAATGTTGCACTAACCATTGAGTCAAATGTCCAATTCATTTGAAAGTGTTTTCTTTTTTCTGTTTAGTTTATAATCTACAGGAAATCAACAGGAATTTGTACTTATAGTCGCAAGCCAACATCTGCTAAGTCTTTACCTATTTTATATTGACATAACAGTGCTTTAAATAGAACGTCCAGTGCCTACAAGAAACGCATAAGTCGGATGTTTTTTCGTCGTTGTTTTTCTTCAGAACACATTTAATGGCTTTGAACTTCAATCATGACACAAGATAATAAAATATGCTCATTTTAATGTTTATTTCATTATCTGTGGGTATCCAATTTACACAATTTATGTTTTCAGAACAGCGAATAATGTCTATATCATGACAATTTCCGATGAAAAAGGTGGGTATAGTTACGTTTCAGGAAAAAAAGCAGCATTATGAAATCAAAAATTGTATCAAATTCCATCTTTAACATCTTTATCAGGCGTAAAGTGATAAAATTTATATTTCTATATATCAATGGTTGTATTCCGCAAAAGAATATCTTTTTTCAACTGACATTGTGGTCCAAATCTCTAGAATCTTGATGCAACATTTCTCAATTATTTGGTTTCCGTAAACCAATTTTTTTATTTTCTTTTTTTTTTATTATTATATTGTTTTGTGTCCGGAGATTTCTAAGGTGTGCTCCATTTTGTCCATGTAGTCAATTTCAACAAGAATTCGGAATGCTAGATTTGTAAATTCCAAAAAAAAGTAACAACTGATACAAAGCACGATAACAGTTGTCATTTTCAACTATATACATCATGCCTGATTTGGAGAAAATTGAATACTTACACTATTCTAGTGCAAAAAGATCTCCGGATTTTCTAGGTTTGTAATCGGCAGTGAGTGCTTCTTTCGGGGTTTGTTTCACTGTTTTCGGGATAAAAAGGCTGTTCAAGTAAAATCACACATGGTTAGAGACTTTTACAAAATGATCACGAAACAAGCCCAATTTATTCATATACTATATTTTATATTTTGCTATTTTTCCATTGCGTGTTTACATGACTGCAACATCGTGACAGAACATAATCAAGGTATTTATATTTATTGTTCGGTTTTCGTTTTCTCAGGATATCAATTTGCTGCGTAGGATTAATCAGCTTCCGCGACTACATCAAAAATTTCAACGGTTTTTAAAATGGAGTCGGGTTTGCTTCCTCTTGTACTCATATCTTTTCTGTAGCATTATGAAATTGTATCAGGAATATATTGTTATGATGCGTTCACACGTATTTCGAACTGATTCACAGTCGTTGCGCATTAAACTATAATCGTTTTAGTACTCAAAACGTATCTGTAACCTTGCGTTCATACGTAATAGTGTCCGTTATACGTATCGATAAACGTTTTCGATACATATTCGATGCGCATTATATGTACGTCTGAACGCAGCATTACATTAGACAGTAGAATTTGATATTCAGTTTAATTGCTGCATGAATTTTGCACTTTTCATCATGAAAACAAATGTATTACCACGAATGAAACCGGAACTGATTCCTCCGGTTGTTTGCAAATGTTGCATAATATATCTCATATCTTTTATTGGTAGAATCATGAATCATTGATGCTTCAATTTCTGGATTCAATATACGAAACCAGAGGCTCCCAGGAGCCTGCATCGCTCACCTGGGTTTCAGTTGCCACAATCGAGCTAACATCGTAACTTAAAAATTTGAACTTCAGTTGCTCAAACTTTGGTAGCTGAAACACCGACAATATCTCTTACTGTATTTAAAGCCTGATCATATTTTACATGCAAGTCTGTTGGACCTTTTTGGCAAATAACGTTCTTGAACATTTATTGCAACTATATCAAGTATGAGGGTTTCTCAATAAGAAGAACTACCATAATTTTACCCTTCGCTAGCAAAGATGCGTTGGCTTTAGGTTACTGTCCTTTGTTGAATTTTCCCGGCCCTTTTTGGCGACCATTTTGAAAATGGTGGTCAACCTACAAATTTCAATGACTGTTTTGAAGTCGCAATATCAATATCTATTTAGAAACCAAATTTCATTTTCCCGCCTTTTTCGGTAGCAATTTCGAAAATGGCGGTAAACGAGCAATTTTCATAACAAGTTTTGAAGTCGCAACATCAATATCTATTTGGAAACCAAAATTCATTGAAAATTTTCCCGCCTTTTTCGGCGGCCATGACATTCAAAGAACCATTTTCAACACACGTTTTGAAGTCGCTACATCAATGTCTATTTGGAAATCAAATCTCATAGAAATGGGACAAAGTTGAATTTTCCCGCCTTTTTCGGGCGGTCATATTGAAAATGGCAGTCAAAGAATAATTTTCTTTACTTGTTTTGAAGTCACGACATCATTGTCTATTTGGAAACCAAATTTCATAGAAATCAGACAATGTTGATTTTCCCGTATTTGTTGGCGGCTATTTTAAACATTGCGGTAATCGAACAATTTTCAACACTGGTTTTGAAGTAACGATATCAATATCTATTTGGAAACAAAATTTCATTTAGTTCGGACAATATTGAATTTTCCCTCCTTTTTGCGCAGCCATTTTGAAAATGACCGTCAATGAATAATTTTTACACCGGTTTTAAGTCGATATTTTATCAATTTACACTTCATTATTCGCCGCCAGGAGGCGGCGAATATATTTGATACGATATTTTTAAACTTCAGTGGAGGAGCATGTGACCAGGAGCAGTTGTTTGTTTTCCATTAGAATCGATCTAATGTGTCCTAATCTTTTACAATGAAGATACCGTTTCAATAAGATAGGAAATATTTTTAAATTATTTATTCAAGAAAATTGTTTACAAAATTATTAATTTAATTTTCATTGATATTATAACTAATGTGAAAGGGAATCAATAAGACAAGGGAGACGGGTTATGCTTGCTTGACTTTTCTGTTACATGTCCGGAGGAGTGTGTTTGGATATCATGAGGCAGATGCATTATTACCTTAATTGCAATGGTTATCAAGTTGGGGGTTGCATATTGTTTCCAATTATTATTGTTATTATTACTATTAATTTTTGGTTGTTCATAAAAAAAATAATAAAAAAAATGATAAATACATAAAGCGAGATCCAGCGTATCCGGCGCAATCTTTTTACCAAACACGTGTGCCTCAGATATGGGTTAATTTATATAGGTCAACATTAGTGAGAGTGAAAACAAAAGAAAATCTGTCGAAGTGGGTCAAGATAGCGTGCTTTGGATCCCGATCATTTTAACAAAAATAACAAAAATCATAAAAATGGAACAATTAATAAAATGAATTAAAACCAAACAATAACAATAATGACCTTCAATCATCTTTGAAATACCATCAAGTATAAACACGGGTCAAATTGCTTGACTGCTGTGCAATGATTACTGTTACAGCTGTACTAGTTCTACACTATAAATTATCTCAAATGCCTAAAATCTAAATTACTCTATTGGCAATTACTAAGCAAATATATAAAATAAGCTGTTGACTGTATTATCAGTTGGAAATAAATCGATACTAATTAAGAATGTCTATTAAAACAATGGTTCAACATTACAATCACCAAAAACAAGTCAGCCTTCAACTGATTCAATCAAATGAGAAACAATCTTACAAATTTAGGACATTTTGGTGTTGTCAATCTATATTTACTATTAAAAACAAATGTCAAATTGAGAGGTTGGTGTACGTGCCCTATGTTTCACTCTCACGGGTGTTACGCTTATAACATTTTTTTTAATCAACATGTATTAAAATGCCATTTTATTATACAAAATATTTTCTGTAAGATCATCTTTAACGGAAGAAAGTATCATTTTTAATATGAAACCAGTAAACATCACAAACATGAATACAATGATCTTACAGATTATATTTAATACAAACAACCTTATTGTTAACATTTTTTGCAATTTTATACATATACTTTTTTTACAATTGTTTTCAACTAAAAAAAATAAGATGTTTTTATACAGTTAAAGTTATAAGATCCTAGTCACATCTGTTTTGTTACGTTTTTACTTGAAGTTTTAAAATTTTCAATAAACATATAAAGCAAGTTATTTTTATTGTTTTTCAGTTACTATAATGAAAATGACAGTGTATGCTTGTGCAATAAAAAAAAAGAATCTTTATTCTATTAGGTTATTACTCTGTTGTCAGGTTGTTGCCATTGTCTGTACATAAATTGGTCCGATGCAATACATTTTAATAGCTTCAGCTAACCAATTTTTAATATGAACAGAATGATTCTTGCAAAAAAAGAAATACTAATAATACTAATATATATATAATATTACAATCCAATCCATTTGTTAAAAAAGGGGTTCTTAGCTCACCTGACTCAAAGGGTCATGTGAACTATTGCCACCATGAAGCATTTGTCGTTGTCATCCATCATAAACTTTTCTTATTTTCATCTCATTTGAAAGCACGGCCTATTTGGACTAAACTTGGCAGGGATGGTCCTTGGGTGGTTCCCTTTCAAAATTATATCCGATATCCCTTCCCGCTAAAAATGTTCACCATGTCAAGGGCTGTCATCTTATGCAGTAGTGACAAGAATCAGGCAACAGTGACCTAGATATATGGTAAGAGTTTAAGTGACAGCTCATATGTCATGTACTATTAGAGATGGGATCAAACAATTTTACATGCAGATGTCTTTGAGGGAAAAGGATTTAATTTCATGGTCCACTGACACTGATTGAATTTAGGTCAGAGTTCATATCTTAGGTACTATAAGAGATAGTATCATGTTATCTTGCATGCAGATGTCTCTAAGAAAGAAAACAAAATTAAAGAAGAGTTTGTTCGTCACTGTGACCTACATTTCATGGTTCAATGATTGGTTAAAGTTAAGGTCAGAGCTTATATTTCATGTACTATAAAAGTAAAATAACACATTTCCAAGACATACACTCTACTTGACCTAATTTGGCGGCGAATTGATGCTTTGCATCAATTTTTAACTTGTCTTTATCTTCTATGGTTTTGGAAATAAAAGACGAAAAGTATAAAAATTTTGAAAATTCGTCGTAAAAAGGGCAATAACTCTTACAAGGATAGTTGGATTTTCTTCAAAATTTCAGGTTGGGTAGATCTTGATATGCTTAACATGTTTGCAATTTACACTTAACCTCTATCTCTTATAGTTTTTGAAATAAGAAATGCAAAAATTTTGAACATTTTACGGAAAAGGGGCTATAACTCTGAGACAGATTTTTAGATTTTCTTCAAAACTGCAGGGTAGGTAGATATCAACATGCTGATAATTTTTACTCACGTCAGACTTTTGATATCTGTAACAGTTTTCGAGTTATTTGCCAAAAACTATGTTCTATTTTTAGCAGTGGCGGCCAAGTTGTTTGACCGGCCGTCTAATCGAAAACAATTTTGAGAAGCCATACCCTGGTGATGATTAAAGTAAAGTTTGGTTACATTTGGCCCAGTGGTTTCAGAGAAGATTTTTGAAATTGTTGACTGAGAGACGACGGGCGACATACGACGGACGAAAAGTGGTGGCAAAAACTCACATGGCCTTTTAGGCCAGGTGAGCTAAAACGGTATTTCAATTCCCATTTCAAAGCTAATTGTAATCATTTTCAAAACAAGATATGTTGCATTTTTTATTTTTTATTTTTTTTTTTTTTTTTTTTTTTTTTTTTTTTTTTTTTTTTTTTTTTTTTTTTTTTTTTTTTTTTTTGTTTAATTTAAGAAGAAACGATCCTTTTAAGTCGTAATCTGTTATAATTTAACAGATTGAAGTTCGACTATTACATTCAAACTTATCAGAGAGTCGAAAATAAGATTTTCAGCCCTACTTACGTTATATCAAAACCATGTGCTCAAAATGAATAGTTTTGTGTAGCTACGAGTTTTAGGTTGAAAGGTAAATGCATGTAACCAAAAATAAATTTTCTACTGATACTCCATCATTGGCATCATTGTTGTATATGAACCTCTATTATGATTTCGCTTGACATTGGAAATCAAATCTTTCCAAGTGAAACTAATGTGGTATTCTTATGATGAAGTTTCCGCGTTTTTTTAACAGTTATATCCAGACATTGGGCATATGGCGTCCAAATTTCAACCATTCGCTTTTATCGTGCCTGTGGTTGGAGTTGCTACCAGACACGGGAGGTTTGTCGCGCGAAAAATCCGGTTTGAACCACCATCTCCTTTAAAATACCTGCACCAAGTCACGACTATTCAGTTTGATATTTTTCTGGTGGTTTTGCACTTGCTGTGTGTTTTTGTCATTTGGATTTCAGTTCTTGACAATTCTTTTCTGTAATTTTGCTATGGCAGGACAAAACTTAATCCAATCTCAGAAACTTTGTTCAACAATCGTTTTGACTGCGGCTACAATGGTTTTAATATTTAAATAACCGAACTGAAGGTTGCTTAGGTACACAAAATCAAAAATATTCAGTCAAAGATGTCAAATCTAAACAACCCCTTTCACTATAGTGACAGTAATTGAAAAAATACTTCCATGCATTTTTTGAAAATCTTTTTAAACATGTGTGCATGTGAGGTACCAAACATAAATTTTGAATGATAAAAAGTTTACATTTTTTTTACTTTGAATTTTGAAAACAATAACGTTCGAATCATTAACCAAACAAATTACTACTCAGTAAATGTAAAATTCGAGCCACTCTCAAACTTCACTTACGTGGACGCCCCAAGGACATTATTTGTTCCTAACAATTAGTATTTTCTGTAAAATTATTTTGGACCAAAATTGTTATATTTGTCAAAAACTTTATTTATTTTTCATTCAGTACACTATTTGTGACAATACATGGAATATTTTGTCTTATTTAATAGTAAAATGAAAATATAATGACGAATACCAAATAGCCAGAAATTTATGAAAATTTTCAATTATGTACTTTCCAAAAGTTCTTGGGTTAATTACTTTTCATTACGATCAGGTTTGGCTTCTTGTTCTTTCCTTTGCTTTATGATTTTTCAATATTTGGTTTTCTAATAAAAAGGAACACCTCAAAGTCCAGACAGAAACGTATCAGACAACAAATCATATGATTAATAACTTTGGCATTTTAAAACTTCTAAATTGATAACTTTCAATAAATCACGCAATACATATTGAATTTAAGCTTGCTTAGCATAGACATAACTGTCAGGTTTATGTATTTACATTTCAAATCAATCTTTTTATCTATCAAATAGCAAACGTGATTGAAATGGTATTTTTGAACGTTGGTACTAAGTTTCATATACAGAATGTTCACTATGAGATTTTTTTCTTATCCCGAAACAAGAAATAAAAATCACTTCACGATCAAAAATGATATGACTGAAATGATTATGATATTCACGATGATATTCACGCTCTATTGTACCCATTTCAATTGATAACAGGAGGCTATTTCTCAGTGGAGTTTGGTAGTGATAATCCAACAGGTGATTTTTTTGGCGATTTTTTTTCTGAACGGGACCACGTAAGTCGGACCATTGAGACCAAGCTTTATTGTTTGCTCTTTGTTGAAGGCCTCATTGTGACTTCAATATGAATAACAACAGTAAGAACGTTGTTCTATTTGCTTAACCGTACCATGTATTTATAGGAATTTCGACCCATGTACATCTACTCCATATCCCTTTATTTGTTCAAAATGGTCAAGTGGTTTCATAGATTATTTTTTCAATGTGATCCAATAACAAACTAGTCCAATATCTAAATATCTGCCCAGTGGGCGGTCATTTTGAATGAGATGTTTGAAGGGGACTATCTGATGACTATTATACCGAAGTTGAGTTTTTAATTGCCCAGTAGTTTTAGAGGAGAAGCTCTTGGAATGGGGGATTCATATGGCCATCTTTGATGGAATGCAATCCTGACAGACACAATAATTACTAAAAATTGATTCAGTTATTTTAGAAAAGAAGACCTTTGTCTGAAAAGATTACGACGGACATTAAATGATGGCAAAAGCTCATTCGTGATCTGAAAACCAGATTGTTATTGCTGCTCTAGTAATTACAAATAATTTTGGTCAAAGAGAAAGTCTATGTTTTATTTGGATCTACAAGAAAATTCAGTCTTATACAAAGGACATGTAAGATTTTAAAGAATATTATTTCAATACCATTCTATAACGTCCAAAGTACTGTACCATAAGAAGCCATTTTAAGCCGATTTATTTTAATGCAGATGCTCTCTCGCTTCTTGGTTTGAAAAATGGGCAAACGATATTCTATTACATGCATCTTTAGTCCCTTGCTACTATGCGTTCTTTTAAATTGAGATACAGTACGTCTTATGTTCAAAAACAGGAATTTTCTAATTTTTATTGCTGTCTAAATAGAACAAGACAATTCTTGCTTGAACACCTACGTTGCAGAAATTCATACTGCTCATGGTTTATTTTAGAAGTATATTATATGTTTTGCCTTTTCGCATGGGGTTGTTCTTACAATGTTTTATTCTTGAAGTTAATGCTATTTTTTCAATTGTCGTCGATTGCAAAATTTTAACAGACTTCTTGTGACATAACAAAAACTTCATCAATTTGAGGTGTGCAATCTCTTCATTTATAATTGATAAGAACAAATTGTTAACGAATTGAAACTCTTTAGAAACAATCGTTTTTATTTAAATTCTGTTATTTTCTTTATTCATGTTTAGTTTAATCTTTATTTAAATTCAGTTATTTTCTTTATTCATGTTTAGCTTACTTTTTATTTAAATTCTGTTATTTTCTTTATTCATGTTAAGCTTACTTACAAATTATTTTTTACAAGGTGGTGCTATAGTATTGGGTACTTATTCTTTATTTGTTCTATAACCACTCCAAACACCATAGCGGAAAAAATAATACATTTATCTGTATGGCGTACATATTATATAAAGAATTCTGAGTATTTTCAATTTCAAATTCTCTGACTTTATAGTTATTGGAAAAGAAAGAGACATTCAAAACAGAGATGAACTTATTTCTTTTTTCAATGATAACAACAATCCTTATTATTTATAATCCCTAGTTTTGAGATCATGTGGGCATCATTCACTCGTTAGAACTGACACTAAATAAAGCTAACAAAGATTCCGAAAGAATGCCTTTTTCTTGATCTAATCATTATCCTTGACCAATCATTCCAAATTACGTAATTTAAGATTATGGTCAAGGAGTTAGTAGTCTACCATCGGTATGTTGTTATTTTTATTATACTATAGGGAAACGGAACAGACAAAGGAGAGGTAAGGGTACCCATAATTGAACAAATAAAGTGATATGGAGTAGATGGAAATGGAGTTAAACCATAAACCGGATGGGTTAAACCTACCGCTGTCGTTTGCTACAGCCGATGCAAAATCCAGCTTTCTCGAGTTCCTATCGTTGTTTACGTTTGTCTTTTGTCTTTTTTCCCCATGTATTTCCCTGGCAGATTTTACGATGTAATTGTCATTCTTTAGCCATTGTAGATGTTATTTTCTGTTATCCATTTTTATTTCATTTATTGGTAAATTTTAAGTTGAATCGCATTCTTTTATTTTTGAAGTTAGTCTAGAATTTAGGCAAAAAATGAAAAGAATAGGAAACAATAACTTCGGACTCCCACTTTTGCTTTTAGGATTCGACTATCTTGCTTCCTATGTAGCAAAACTAACCTCTACTGCATTTGAGATACTCAACGAGATGATTTATGGTTGTAAAATCTTGAATTTATGCTTTCAACTTCTCTCAAACATATCATTAGACCGTTTGTATCTAGCTTGGTCAAGTACAGACAACATGAATTTATTATTATAAATGCAACTTTTCAATTGTGTCATACAGTATGCTCTAGATAAAGAAAATATGCAGCTGTCGTCTATAATTTTAAGACAAGTATTAATAATCGAGCGTTTAAATTCATTTCGTTATTCTTCGTTTCGTCTGCGATAAGTATAAATCGCCCATCTTCGAAAGCAGAAAACTTCAAATCAAAATTCTCTTTCAGCAAATAGATGGATTAAAATTAAAATTATATCATAAGCTCCTCCGATTTGTTGTAATTTTCAAACAGGTGTTTTTGTAGATAAACAAAGCACACTTAAAATTGCAAAAATACTTCAATGTGACAAATAACATTATTATATCGGATGTATATCTTGTATACAAATGTTTGTTTCCTTTGTTTATTGTTTTGTATATTTTGTTCTGTTTAATTTACCAATGAACAGCTGTAGCTCAAGATATGATTTTGATAAGCATCTTACTTTTCGATTAGCACATCAAAGACGATCGTTTTGATCACATATCTTAAGCCTAATTCTTTGTTGAAAAATCATCCACATTTGTTCAGTGAGATGGATGATGTTCCAGGTTGTCAAATTCTTTTACTCTACTCTTATCTGTTTGTTATTGATGTATACAGATCATATTAAGTTATCGTAAAACAAGATGCTACACCTATATATTTAGTTTCTTGACCAATTCTTTATCAACAAGAACAGCAACCTATCATTCTTTTTATCAAAAATGATTGTTTTCAATTTTCTAGCAAAAATTTATATGAAATCTTTTACATTTTCAAGTTCTTAACTTCTGTTGTACATTAAATTAAAAACTCTGTCTTTCTTACAGATGCTGTTAATGTACTTTTACCAAAAATAGGAGCGAAGCACAAACATTTTAATATCATTAGTCAAAATCCTGTTATATAAGACAGTGCTTATGTTTCATATTGAAATAAAAGCTTTCAAACCAGGCTTTCAATCCTTTGACACTGATAAACAGAAATACCATTGACAAATTATCTAATTAAATAAATCAAAATACAAAATTAGATTAACACTCCTGTACGAAGAGTAAAAGTAGCTTTCATATTAGATTATCACAACCAGTATGGATCGCTTACATAAACCAGAGGCTCAAATGAGATTGTCTGACTGCATTATATGTAGTTTATTGTTTATCTATCATTAATCTCAAAAAAGTTAATTCAGCTTGACGATACAAGAAATATTGAATCGCATCTTCCACAAAAACTTGAGTTATGCAATGTTCACGGACGGCTGAAAGCGAACCTTAGTTTCAAAGCGAACTATGGTTTTAATTATAAATGCGAAGGAAATGAAGAATACTTATTTTTTTTTACAATCAAACACGTTTGGACTTAAAAGCTGTGTACAGGTTTCTGAAGTGGCCACTTTTAGCTCACCTGGCTATGACAGGGTGAGTTTTTGTCATCACTTCGCGTCGGTCGTCCGTCGTCTGTCCGTCCGTCCGTCCGTCCGTCGTAAACTTTTTTTTCAAAAAATTTCTCCTTTGAAACCACTTGGATAATTTAATCCAAACTTGGCCTGGATCATCACCAGGGTATGTAGTTTTAAAAATGTGTTCGGTTAGTCCGGGGACCAAGCAACATGGCCACTGTTACAAAAAATAGAACATAGGGGTAATTTGCTGTCTTTGGCAAATAACTCAAAAACCGTTGCAGATATCAAAAATCTGACATGGGGTAAAATTGTTCAGACGGCCGGGATCTATCCTGCAATTTTAAAGAAAATCGGAAATCCGTCTATGAGTTACAGCCCTTTTTCCGTAAAATTTTCAAAATATATGCATTATTTTTTTAAAACTGTAACTGATAGAGGTGAAGTGTTAACTGGTAAAATGTTCAGCATATCAAGATGTACATACTCTGAGATTTTAAAGAAAATCCCAGCACTTGTGTAGGAGTTATTGACTGTTCTTCATAAAAAAAAATTCTGTTTTCGAATCTTCTTTGGTTTACTTTTCTCTTTTAAGTTTTAGAGAAATTCTCTGCTATCACTTTATTAAAAACAAGTATTTGTTAGTACATAATCAAGAGAAAAAAAAGTGTTTTTGCACAAATTTTTACAATTTTTTGCAAAAAACTTCCTTAATCTTTACTTATTTCACATCTTTATAATTTTTGTATATAAATGTATATTGTATAGTTTGTCTGCCATGCTAATATCATTACCTGATGAATTATTAAATATCATCTGAGGCTTCATATTATGTATTGACTATAATGATAACCTGGCTATGCCATGGTGAGTTCTTGCGAACATTGTGCCCGTGGTCTGTCTGTTGTAAATTTATTCAATATTTTATGAAAGGATATGGAGTAAATGAACATGAGACCATAACTCATATGTTAACTCCAACCGCAATAATTTTAATGAGCTGTATGGCCATTTCGGAAATTAATTCCTCATCAGCAGCACTAGAACCCAAACAAAGGAAATCTATAATTTCAAAAAATGTTTAAAAAGCATAAAACCAAACGAAATCCGAATAATCAATAATATCAAATATAGCTAAGGACAAAACTACGATGGAGGGAGTTTATCCTTAGGTTTTAGAATTTATATAAATTTAGATAATAGTAATTGAACAAAGTGTACACACGAGATATAATCTCATGTACAAGTACACCATATCTAAGAAAAATAAAG
>MJUU01036797.1:39825-50061 GCA_002080025.1 Modiolus philippinarum | reverse complement strand
TGGGGGCATATGTAGTGTTTCACATACACATCTTGTTATACCCCCTCTCCTTCGGAGGTATACTATTTACCCTTGTCCGTCTGTCTGTCCGTCCGTCCGTCTGTCCATCCGTCAGTCCGTCCATCCGGAACATCTTTCGTCAAGGATTTCTCATCTTGTGTATGTAGTACTGATTTGATATTTGGTCTGAAGCTTAAGTATGATGAGTTGTACTGTGTCTCCCTTTTTCAAGTCTGTCACTCATCTACTTCCTGTTTGACGAAAACTTTGATTTTTCCCATTATAGCCATATATTGAAAATTTTCGTCAAGGATTTCTCAGCTTGTGTATGTAGTAATGATTTGATATTTGGTCTTAAGCTTAAGTATGATGAGTTGTACCGTGTCTATCCTTTTCAAATCTGTCACTCATCTACTTCCTGTTTGACGAAAACTTTGATTTTTCCCATTATAGTCATATATTGAAAATTTTCATCGAGGATTTCTCAGCTTGTGTATATAGTAATGATTTGATTATTGGTCTGATGCTTAATTATGATGAGTTGTTCTGTGTCTCCCCTTTTGAAGTCTGTCACTCATCTACTTCATGTTTGACTTCATCAATTTTTTCCCATTATACCAATATATTGAAAATTTTCGGTCCATACTTGTTTTGTGTCCACACTTGAACTGTGTCCACACCTGCGTTGTATCTGCACACACTTAAATTTGCTCTTTCCATATTGATTCATTTTTCCTGATTTTTAGCTCACCTGACCCGAAGGGTCAGTGTGAGCTTTTGCCATCACTTGGCGTCCGTCGTCCGTCGTCCGTCCGTCCGTCGTCTGTTAACTTTTCATATAATCATCTTCTGTTCTGAAACCACTGAAGCAAATGCAACCAAACTTTACAGGAATGATGTACTAAAGGTCCTTAACAAAGATTGCTCATTTCGTTAAGATCGATAAAAAACATGGCCGCCAGCACGGAACATAGTTTAACATTGGCCCTATGGGAAATTCACATTTTCATCTTCTCCTCTGAAACCACTGAAGCAAATTCAACTAAACTTTACAGGAATGATGTATGGAAGGTCCTTAATGAAGATTGCTCATTTCATTCCAATCCAATAAAAAACATGGCCACCAGCGCGGAACTTAGGTTTAACATTGGACCCTATGGGAAAATTCACATTTTCTTCTTCTGCTCCGAAACCGCTGAAGCAAATTCAACCAGACTTTACAAGAATGATGAACTGAAGGTCCTTAACAAAGATTGCTCATTTTGTTCGGATCCAATTAAAAACATGGCTGCCAGCACAGAACATAGTTTATTTTCTCTCTATGGGAAATTCACATAAAAAAACGAGGCCACCATGCATAACATCGAAAACCCTGCTTCAGCATTTTGTCAGGTGAGCGATTCAGGCTCAGTGTCTGAGCCTCTAGTTGGCATCTAAAATCAATGTTATTGGCAACATTTCCAAAGAATATATAGATTAAACATTGACAACCTGATTTCATGTAAAATAATTGGCAGACAGATATTTTTAAGAACTCTGTTTACCCAGTCACCATTAAATATATCAAGTAGTTTGAAAAATAAAAATTAATCTAGTGGAGCTAAATGTCAAGTATTTCTACATTTAAATTCTGTTTCGCAATAAGCACAATTGAATCTGCAGTGTAAAGTTTCAATCTACCTTAAGGTTCCTTTCTTTAACAAGATGCTGTTTTGTTCTAAGGCATGGTTTATTAACGAGGTTTTTGTCCCCTGCCACAAGGCGGAGCAGGGACATAGAAATTCTTGGCGTCCATCCCTGTGTCTGTCCGTCCAGCACACTTTATTGTAAGCGCTCTCATGCCTACAAATTGTAATGGATTTTCATGAAATTTATAACAAATGTCTATATCACTAATACCTTGGTGAAGTTCGAAAATCAGCCTTGGTCGATACTTTTTGACGGAGTTATGGGACTTTGACCTACATAACGACACCGTTTTAGCCAAAAATTTACCTTGTAAACGCTCTCATGCCTACAAATTTTGACAGACTTTCATGAAATTTATACCAAATGTTTATACCACTAATACCTTGGTCAAGTTCGAAAATCAGCCTTGGTAGATACTTTTTGACGGAGTTATGGAACTTTGACCAAAATAACGACACTGTTTTAGCCAAAAATTGACCTTGTAAGCACTCTCATGCCAACAAATTTTGATGGATTCTCATGAAGTTTATACCAAATGTTTATACCACTAATACCTTGGTTAAAGTCGAAAATCAGCCTCAGACTCAGTCTATACTTTTTATGCCCCCAGATCGAGGATCGGGGGGCATATTGTTTTTGTCCTGTCTGTCTGTCTATCTGTCTGTCTGTCCAAAACTTTAACCTTGGCTATAACTTTTGAACTATATAAGGTAGACTTTTGATACTTGGCAAGTGTATAGGTCTAGTCAAGAGGAACATAAATATGCAAAAAAAAAATTAGGTCAAAGGGGTCAAAAAGGGGTAAAAATCAGAATCTGGGGGCATATGTAGTGTTTCACAAACACATCTTGTTGATGGAGTTATTGGACTTTGACAAAAAAAACGACATTATTTTAGCCTAAAATTGACCTTGTAAGCACTCTCATACCTACACATTTTGACGGATTCTCATGAAATTTATACAATATCTTTATACCACTAATACCTTGCTCAAGTTCAAAAACCAGCCTCTTTCGATACTTTTTGACAGAGTTATGAGACTTTGACCAAAATTATGACTCCGTTTTATTCAAAATTGACTGTTTTTACCACTAATACCTTGGTTATGTTCGAACATCAGCCTTTGTGGATACTTTTTGTATCCCCACACATTTATTTCTGGAACAGCCCTGAATGTTTGAAAATATTGCAATTTCATATACAGTAGTATATTGCTTGACCGGCGGGGGACCCAGGAATTCTGTTCTTGTCCCGTTGGGAAATCAGGTTATTGAAATGATGAACAGCTGTTGGGCAGGTGGTCGGGTGGGCTGGCGTCTGCCAGATCTTGTAAGTGCAACTCCTCTCTAACTGTTTAACAGAATTTCATGAAACTTCCTATGTAGTGAGGACATGATATGTAGATATGCATATTATTGGGGATTTTTCATGCATATTATCAGGGATTTTTCATCATACAATTTTTCCAGGAGTTATGCCCTTTTGAACTTAAAAATTTATTAGGTGCTTTGACCATATATGCTTCTAAACGCAACTCCTTTGTAACCATTCAACAGAATTTCATGAAACGGTCATGATATGTAGATGTGCATATTGTCGGGGATTTTTCATCATATAATTTTCCAGGAGTTACGCCTCTTTCAACTTAGAAAATATAAAGGTGTTTTGACCATATGCCTTTTGTTTAACTTTTAAGTATAGTAACTTTTTAGTGATTTTTTATTAGTGATTGCATACACTGGACCATGTGGTCATGATGAGAGGAGATATAAGTTAAACAACTTTTCTCATAAGTACCTATATCTGTATTCAAAGTGAAGGAAAACCGGGTTTGATGTCGTATCGACATCCATTTCTTGACTGTTATATTTAGTACATAACATGTAAAAACTAGATGTTGTCGGAAACGACAGCTATCCTCGCATTCCCTGTTTGACACAGAAAACAGTTGTTATACACCCTTGGCATATTTTTTTAATCTACCTATTGATAGTCATTATTGTTACTAAAAGAATTCTAGGAAGTATGGTTGCTAGGTAGAATTCCAAAAAATAAGTGGTCTTTGAGACTTTCAGGAAATTTACCAAAATTGGAACTGCCTTTCAGAATCCAAAGTTATCAGAATTTTGTTTTTTACCAAACAATTGTCAGAATATAAGATAATATGCCAAAATTAAAAAAAAAAATATGCGTCTTTGACATTTTCAGGAAATTTACCAAAGTTGGAACCGGAACCAAAATTCCAAAAGCTTATTGCAAATCTATAGACTATATGCAACAATTCTGCATAAAGATTTGATCCCTAAATCCAAAAATGTAGGAGGAGTTTGCGTCACATGCCACATGTGTCTAATCCACATCTTTGGGTCTTTGTTAAAATTGACATCATGGGGCCTCTTGTTTGCACCAAGACCAATATCAAAAATCCGAAAGCTTATTGCACATCTACAGACTATATGCAACAATTCTATAACAATATTAAATCCCTAAATCCATAAATGTAGGAGGAGTTTGTGTCACATGCCACATGTGTAAAAATTGACATCATGGGGCCTCTTGTTTGCACCAAGACCAATATGGAAAATCCGAAAGCTTATTGCACATCTGCAGACTATATGCAACAATTCTACAACAAAATTAAATCCCTAAATCCAAAAATGTAGGAGGATTTTGAGTCACAAGAAAAGTGTGACGGACGGACGGACCAAGGGTATAACATTATCCCCGAACTTTCTTCGAAAGTGCGGGGATAATAATACAATTTCATTGGAAAATCTGAAATCACTTTATTTGAACAGCTATTTGTTGTGTCGCCTGCCTTCACGCAGTGGCTACATATAGGGATTACTTTCTGTCATCTTGCATCTGCGTCACGAAAATTTGTGTTACATTTTTCTCAGGAACTATGTATTGGAGCCTTTTCTGTAACGTTTTTGTACGGGGACCCAATGGGTCCCCGTACATTGCTATCCTCTCATGATGATACCTCATAGCTATTGGGCAAAATAATCATTCATGTGCTCCTACATCAAGACAGATGTCCGAAATAGATGTGCCAGAGGACATAATTCTGTGTGGCCAGTTTAGTTATTGCTGCCTTCGTCAACATAATGTATTTAAAAAACGGCGGCAGATGCTATATGTTGCATTTTGCAATTGCTGAAGAGGTGCTGATTTGTGCATATTTATTCACAAATATTCCGAGACTACCGTTGTTTCGAATGCAGAGAAACTCCGACAGCTATTGTATACTCATGTCCTGCCAAATTGAAAAATTTACAAATTAATAAATGAAAAGAACATAGCCTTTTAGCTCACCTGGCCAAAGGCCATGTGAGCTTTTGCCATCACTCGGCATCCGTCGTTCGTCCGCCGTCCATCGGTCCATCTGTTAACTTTTACTCAAAGATCTTCTCCTGTGAAACTGCTTGGCCAATACAAACTTGGCCTGAATCATCACCAGGGTATGCTCTTTCAAGTTTGTGATTTTTATGTCTGTAGACCAAACAACATGGCCGCTGTTACTAAAAATAGAACATAGGGGTAAATTGCTGTTTTTTGCAAATTACTAGAAAACCGTTACAGATATCAAAAATCTGACGGAGTAAAAATGATTAGCATGATGAGATCTACCTGCCCTGCAATTTTGAAGAATATCCGATAACCCATCTTGGAGTTATTGCCCCTTTTCCGTAAAATTTTCGTTTTTTTTGTTACTTTTAGTCTTATATATTGAAAATGGTAGAAGATAGAAGTGAAGTTTGAATCACAAAAATGGTCAGCATAGTAAGATCTACATTTCTTGCAAGTTTGAAGAAAATCTGACGACCCACATAGGAGTTGTGGCCCCTTTTTCTTTGAATTTTCACGATTTTATAACATTTTTACTTTTATTTCAAAAACTTACAAAAGTGTTGAGCTTTTCTAGGACTACAATTTCTACATATGACCAGCAGATTAGCATCTCATCCAAGATGGCAGCCACTAGGGGACATAGTTTAATATAGGACCCTATGGGAAATGCATTCAAAGATCTTCTCCTCTGAAACCACTGAGCCAGTGTGGACCAAATTTTGTCACAATAGTCCTCAGGTGGTCCCCTTTAAAGTTTGTGATTTTTGTGGTTGTACCTCATCCAAGATGGCCGCCAGTGGGGAACATAGTTTAACATAGGGACCCTATGAGGAATATATTCATAGGTCTTTTCTCCTGAAACCACTATAAGCCAATAGGAACCAAACTTGGATACAATTGTCCTTGGCTGGTCTCCTTTAAAGTTTGTGATTTTTATGTTCGTACCTCATCCAAGATGGTCGTCAGCACAGGACATAGTTTAACATAGGACCCTATTGGAAATGTATTCAAAGATCTTCCTGTCTGAAACTACTGAGCCAATTGGAACCAAACTTGATCACAATAGTCTTTAGGTGGTCCCCTTGAAAGTTTGTGATTTTTATGTTCATACCTCATTGAAGGTGGCTGCCAGCAGAGAACATAGTTTAACAAAGGGACCCTATGGGAAATGCATCCAAAGATTTTCTCCTCTGAAACTACCAAGACAAATTTAACCAAACTTGGTCACAATAGTCCTTGGCTTGTCCCCTTCAAAGCTTATGATTTTGGAGTTCGTACCTCATCCAAGATGGCCGCCAGCATGGAACATAGTTTAATATAGGGACCCTATTGGAAATGCATTCACATGTCTTCTCCTCTGAACCTAATAGCCAGTTGGAACCAAGTTTGGTTACAATTGTCTTTGGGTGTTCCCTTTCAGAATTTGTAATTTTTATGTTTGTAACTCATCCAAGATTGAAAATGTAACAGCTGGTGAACTGATTTATAGTATGAATGAGTGGTCTCTTCGTGACAATGAATAAAACCAGTCACCAGGTGAGCGATACAGGCTCATGTGAGCCTCTAATTAATTTTTTTATTTTCTCAGTTAACATTCTTTGATTTTATTTTGAATATTATCAAATGTCTAGGTCGTTGATTTTTCGATGTCTGTTAATCTCAGTTTTATGGTGTGACATTGTTTTTAAAAATAGATTATAAATATAATGTTCTATTTATAGCTCTATTACCTGGGGGGCACTCGATTCTCTCTGCTGGACATGTTCCGATCACAATGTTCTGGACAAGCGAATGGAATGGCTTGGAACAGGAAGTTCTTATATCAAAATGGACGTCGATTGTGTAATAATTACTTTCGAAAACGAATTTGTTGATAATGAAGATAAGAACAATGAAATAACGACAGTAGAATACCAAAGGAACAATTAATGTGCAATAGAATTCGTAGTTGTAGTGACATACTTGTCAAAAATTATATATTAAAGCTTATGTTTTTTTTAAATGTTCCAATAATATGAAAGGGGGTCATGATTATCTGGCTCAAACATTTTGCCATATGAAATGAATTTTCCACAGAACTGAAGGACCGAGTTCGAGTTCTTATTTTTTTTTTGATATTCAATATTTGACAGACTTAATGACTTGCGTTAAACAAATCTTTTGATAAATGCATCGTTGTATGAAGAAATCAATAGCTTTAAAACGTTTTCTAAGTTTGCTTCAACTGGGATAAAGAATTTTCTTTATTATCTTAAAAGAAAGCATTTATTAATATGTTACAAATTCAATAGATTCACATTTGTTTTCCTGCATCCATTACGTTTGACTCCATCTTTAATGGCGGACTGTGCACACTACACCACCTCTGAAGTCTGTACAGACAGAACAGATCCAGAACACTGTTCTCGGTCGCTTGATTGTTGTACGGTACTGTGCAGGACGTCCAGGACAATGAATCGAGCGCCTCCCTGATGTATCTATAATAACCTTCTGTAGACTGGCATTGCATGTTTAGTCAGTGAGTGTGAAATGTGTATCGGTACTTTACCTTTATAGTTCAAGAGGGGGTTGTGGCGTTTTTTATCTGGATGGGTATTGCAGAAAGCAGGTCATCTGCATATCATTATTTCCAATGGTCATGCAATCATGCACATCAAAAGTGAAAGTTGGGATCATGCAGCAATCGACTGGGAAAATGTTATAAATTGAATAAAAGAGTTCCCTTTAGATAACCAAGGGAAAGGAAAGAAATGTTGTAAGTTGATTTTCAACTAGTGACGATTTTTTGTTTAACGTTATCTAGAGCAGAATGATGTCCCATAGCCCAAGCCAAAATAAAAATCGGTGAAATCTCGGACTAACAAGTGAAGATTGTTGTGAAGACTGTTGATTTCCAGCTAATTTTTTGCCATTTTTTACCTTAATTCTGCATATGATTTTACAAAATTTCCAGAAAATTGAGGTTCCAATCCCAGAACCCTAACCATTAATCTGCCAACTATGTGAGAACATACAAACACCAGCCAATAAAGTTATTTAAAACCAAGGTAAAACAATTGATATTTAACTGTACTAAACTTTGATTTGTCTTGAAATTGTATTTTCTGTTAACATATAAATCAACTCCATCAATGTAAGAAAAAGAAGACTTTAATTCTTACCTCCCGTTGGTAGAATTGCTGATTGTTGTCAACCATTCTCATGCAATTCATTCCATATGAAATTCATAGTCCTGTACTTCAGCGCTTTTGCGCTTTGATTCTCAGGAACCCTGTATCTGAGCCTTCTGCAATTTGGCATGCAGTATCAGTATGGGGACCTTTACCGTGTAATAGAGTCACAAAAAATTTCTGTCACATTTTTCTCGAGAACTATTTATTGGAGCCCTTTGGAATTTGTATGGAGTGTCAGTATGAGGACCTATACTGTGTAATAGAGTTAAGAATTTCTCACATGCCCACTTCCTGTTTGGCAGATCTTAGAATATTATTTTTCCTTAGAACTATGTATCCAAGCCATCTGCAATTCAATATGGAGTATCAGTATTCAGACCTTTACAGTGTAATAGAGTTTGGGATCTTTCACATACCTACTTCCTGTTGGACAGAATTTAGAATATTATTTTGTTATTACACAAGCGACACATGTCTTCCCTGGAAGACTTACTACTAAGTTTATCTTGTCAGAGGGATAGTATACTTGACAATGGGACTATACCTCAAGTGACTTTCGGTTTACTATGCTCTGCCTCATTTTGATTTGTGTTATGTTATGTACTAAATTAATTACGACTTCTCCCTGGGGAACCGTTTTCCTATAGTGTTGTCTGATGAGAATCATAGTGCCATGGCCTGTTGGTTAGAGCACTATACACCTCAGACAACACTATAGGAAAATGGTTCCCTCTGGAGAAGTAATCCTCTGGAGAAGTAATATAATTGAATTGTGGTGGAAAATTTTTCTGACATATGCAGGAAAATTGGTAATGAGTAAACAATTGTTGCTACATACATTATGAATTAATAAGATGCTTGAATAACTTCTGTATGATTTGTGGAAAAAATACATTGATTTGTGTTTTTTAATAAAAAAAAAATTAGTGAATTTATCTTAAAATTTAAATAAGAAATAGAAATTATTTAAAATACCAAATTCATTGTACAAGAAATCTTGAGGTTTCAGACATTTTCCTTATGCTTCACTACACTAAAGAGAGGGATGTTATTCTGTCAAAGTGTCAAGTTAATTTTGTAAAGAAAGGGAATTTTATGATTTTCATGTCAGATATCTTAAAGAAATAGATCATGTTGTTGAGTGGTAGTTGCCAAAAAACACCAACTGAGAGGCTGGACATATTTCTCAAACTGTAAGGCAAATACCATTCTTTATTGCAGTAAGCTGTATTGTAATTTCTGTTTATGACCAATATGACATTTTTTAGCTAAATACATGCTGTTTCTCTTGCAATCCCCATAGAAAATTTCAAAGGAATTCCAATGGAATTCCAGAGATAAACCAGTGGAATAATGTCTGGAATTCCACTGGAATACCACTGGAATACAATGGAATAATCTGGTGGAATTCCAATGTCAATTCCACTGGAATACAGTGGAAATTCCACTGGAATATAGTGGAAATTCCACTGGAATAAAGTGAAAATTCCACTGTAATACCAGTGGTAATTCCACTGGAATATGTACTGGGATTCCACTGGGATAATCTAGTGGAATTCCACCTATTTACCAGTGGAATCCAGTGGTATATCATAGGATTCCAGTGGATATTCCAATGAAAACTCCTAGGTTTCCAGTGGAATTTCAAATGAATCCAATGGAATCCAATTGAAAATCCAGTGGAACATTTGCCTGTAAATGCATGAAACAAAGGAAAAATTTAAATGTTCTAGCTGCATGCATGTACGTACCCACGGGAAACCATGTATGTATTGGATATTGTAATTTGCAACCATATAACATGTCCGAAAAAAAAATAAGACCAATTGCATGTATTTGTGTTTTGATATTTCTTATCCTTATCGTATTTCAGACCTGAAAAACTGACCCTTTTGGGCAGCATCATCTCTGTACCTACCATAACCTTTATCCAGGAAGTGACATTCCCTTCCCGGTATTACATGTATTATTTACATATTTTTTCTATTATCAAAGTTTGTAGTGGGTCTCAATGGGGCAT
>MJUU01036797.1:5161-19166 GCA_002080025.1 Modiolus philippinarum | reverse complement strand
GGTCTAGTGGCCACGTTAAGTTTTTCTGCTTAAGTCCATTTCTCAATAACTAGAAATGGTAGGTTGATAATATTTGGTATGTAGGTTGGTCTTTGGTAGTACATGTTAGTCTGGCAGATCACTTTTGTCTTTGACCTCCATTTCACAGTCTAGTGAGCATGTTCACTTTTCTGATTAGTTCACTTAGATTTCACATCAATTTAGAGTCCAGCAGGGACAGGCGAGACATCTTTTAGGGTCATCACTTGTTTTTACCAATAAGTGATCAAAAGGGTTGATTTTTTTCTGTAGTTTGTTTCCAGCTAATAACTGTGTCAAGCTTCTTTTTGTGTCCATCTAATTATTGTGTCAAGCTCTTTTACTGTGTCCACATTCACTTTAAACTACTTTTGTTGAAATTTCAGTGGTTGACATGCTGCGGTCGTATCATGCTGCGCTCGGCGTAGCCCTTTATTACAAAATGTAATTAGATGATGAATTAATGTAAAAAATAAATTAATTTTTTATATAAATCGATTAAGAATGTTTTATATGTGTGGAATCAGGGAGATAGGGTCATTTTTGAGTAAGGCAATGTATTCCAAACCTGGTTCTGTTTCATGCTATTCCAAAATTGGACCATTACATACATGATCTAATACCCTTTTTCACTGTATCAGATACATTTAAACACAGTAATGTCTCGAACTGTATTTTATCATCCTGAAATAAACTGTATAGGAACATTCAACAAGGACAAAACAAAAATTTAGAACATTTGTTCAATACTAGTATCAAAATAACCCGAAATTTATTATTATACCCCTGCTCCCCAACGCAGATAGGGTATACTGCTTTCAGTCTGTTTGTGGGTGTGTGGGTGTGTGTGGGTCCGTTCCTAACACTTTTTTGTCACATTTATCTCTGATATCGTAAAAGGTACAGATCTGAAGTTTTGTCACAAGCTTTGTTTAGTCATGCCATATTGTGGGATGCGTTTTCAGACCAATTGGGATACTAGTTCCTGTTTACCAACTTGCTCAATTTTGACACTTAGAGCATTTTACAGTAATTTTTTGTCAAAATTTTCTCTGCATTGTTATATGATGCAGATCTGAAATTTTGTCATAAGCTTTATATAGTCATGCCAAATTATGGGATGTGTTTTCAGACCAATAGGGATAAAACTTCCTGTTTTACTTACTTTTTAATTTTGACACTTCTAGCATTATAGAGTAAATGTTTTGTTGAGTATTATATTATTGTTTGAAAACTTGTATTGTCTCCACACTTGTACTGTGTACACTTCTGTATTTGGTCCATACACTTACCATATATGATTCAGGGTACAATGGGACGGGGTATACTTGGACGCCTCTTGTTCAGTTTTGAAAACAACATCATTTAACAATTCAGCAAGCAAAGACTACAGTGGAACTGTCAATAATGGATGACATTTGGAGATCTTTTGAATTCTCATTAAATCTGGTATTCAGTTCAAATAGTAGTGACATGGTAGCAATTCTTATTTGTTTTTACTGTGCTATTATTTTGCTTATTTCAATTTGATAGTTAAAAAGTGTTGATAGTATAATATGTTCTGCATATTTTAAAGCAAATTAATAATAATAATAATAATTAAAAGTCAATTGTTCAGAGAACAATTGCAAGGTCTTTCACCAGTTTTCATCATGATTACATGGTTGGCACAATTTTGATGTCTATTTTGGTCGAAAATATTATGTAAACAAAAGTTCTGACTATATTCTTAGTCTTTTGCTCAGTGGTTGCTAAGGATTTTTTCAAAAAATAAGGTTGTTGCTAAGGACATGAAAGTCACTTCCGGTTGGTAATGTCTTTTATTTCCTCTTTACAACATTACAAAACGTTTTGCATGGTTGCTATGGATTTTTATGGTAAATAATGTTGTTGCTAAGGACTTTGACCTTTGACCTTGACCTCATTTTGTCGGCCTTATTGAAATGCATTTTATATTCTTGTAGTTTCTTTGTATCTTTAATAGTTTTAAAAAACCCTAAAATTGGACCTTGAAAAATGGTTTTTAGACCATAGGTCAAAATCAATGGTCCAAAAGTGTTGGATCCAATAAGATAAACGCATATCTCAATGGTATTTACATTTTCTCCAATGTATTTAATCATCTATCTCTTATCATTTTGGAGATTTTACCTAAAAAAGACCAAAATTTGGATATGACCTTGACCTTTGACCTTGATGACCTTAGACCTTGGACTCAAATTGAAGGTCTCTTCTTACTGATCAATTTGATATGTAACTTGACTATACTATCTGTAACGGTTTAAAAGTTATTTGCGAAAAACTGATTTACCGAAACGCGTCAAGGGCTATAACTCAAAAACTGTTAGTCGCACAGTTTTAATGTAAATGTATCAAATGTAGAGTATTTTTCCAATATAATGTTTTCAGAAATTTTTCATTGTTTTCGAGATATTCCGAAACAAAAATTTCAATGACGGCCATTTTGAAAATGGGGGACGAAAAATTTTTTTTTACCACAGATTTGTAATCAGGACCTTGAAAGATACCTGGAAACCAAATTTGGTGGAAATCCGATAACTCTGAGAAATTTGCATATTTAGGGGTCAAAACGAGTAACCGGGGTCGCGACCCAAAAAACATTTTTTGCATGACAAATCATCCTGAGGATGAATCTACCATTTTCCCCTATTCAGAATTTTGATATCTGTTAGGGTTTCTGAGGAGAGTTGCACACAAGATAAACAGTGATTGGGGGAGATAACTCCGTTACTAAAAATACATTTTGTTTGCAGGGTGAGTTTTGAGGTCCCACTCCAGAAACGAACTACCACTCTAAGTTTGGTTACGAGATGTCGCATAGTTTTTTGTATGCGGGGTTACGGAAGAAAAAGAATAATAATGATAATTAAAAATAATAATCAGAAGAATAACAAGAAGGTCTTTCACTGTGGTGAAAGACCTTATATAATTAGAGCCCCCATTAATATGCAGGTGCCTATAGTTTTCACTTTGTCCATCCATTCGTCCATCTGTCCATCCATATGTCTGTCCGTCAACAATTATTTTTGGTCTAAGTTTTCTGGGCTTTTACAGGTGGGAATGATTTCATATTTGGTCTGAAGCTTTATGATGATGAGTTGTACTGTGTAAACAATTTTCAGGTTTGCAGTGTCACTTCTTCCTGTTTGCTGATACTTTTTAACTTTTTATTGTACGACTCTATGGATGAAAAATTTTCGTCAAAGTTTTCTTGGCTTCTACAACTGGGAATAATTTGATATTTGGTGTAAAGCTTTATGATAATGAGTTCTATCATGTAAGCTATTTTCAGGTTTACAGTGCAGCTACTTCCTGTTTGCTGATACTTTTTAACTTTTTATTGTACCACTGTATGGATGAAAATTTTTGTTTTCTTGGCCTCGACAACTGGGAATGATTTGAAATTTGGTCTAATGCTTCATGATGATGAGTTGTATAGTGTTAGCTTTTTTTCAGGTTTGTCCTGCTACTACTTCCTGTTTGCCGATACTTTAACTTTTTATTATACCACTCTATGGATGAAAATTTTCGTCAAAAGTTTTCTTGGCCTCTACAACTGGGAATGATTTGATATTTGGTCTAAAGTTTCATGATGATGAGTTGTATCGTGTAAGTTTTTTCAGGTTTGCTGTGCCCCTACTACCTGTTTGGCCATACTTTTCAACTTTTTATTGTACCACACTATGGATGAAAGTTTTCTTCAAAGTTTTCTTGGCTTTTACAACTGGGAATAATTTGATATTTGGTCAAAAGCTTCATGATGATGAGTTGTATAGTGTAAGCTATTTTCAGGTTTGCTGTGCCTTAACTTTTCATTTTATCACTCTATGGATAAAAATTTTCGTCAAAGTTATCTTGACCACTACAACTGGGAATGATTTGATATTTGGTGTAAAGCTTCATGATGATGAGTTGTATCGTGAAAGCTATTTTCAGGTTAGTAAGTAAACTTTTCTGTACAGTAATCAACAATTTAAGAATTCAAAGATTTATGTAGTAAGCTAAAGATAATTCAATTTAAATAGGCACAGAACCAGGATAAAATTCGTCTCTTGATATATCAACCACACTTAGACTTCGTTTGCTAGAAAAGAGAAACTTATCTGCAGGTATTATATTTTAATTGTACATTTATATATGATTATGAACCAAAAAATTCATTTTGATGTGGTCACAATATCTTGCCCACAATACAAATGC
The DNA here is from genome assembly GCA_002080025.1 of Modiolus philippinarum. Lineage (NCBI taxonomy): Eukaryota > Metazoa > Mollusca > Bivalvia > Mytilida > Modiolidae > Modiolus > Modiolus philippinarum. The sequence goes on along the minus strand of MJUU01036797.1, from coordinate 14,927 downwards.
AAAATTGAAATAAATAAAAAGGTGTATTTCTGAAAAAAATCCCGAACAGATTGTTCATTTTAAAATATTTTCATAAACAAATGTCGATATTTTGGTACAAAAGAAGTGACTGCCTATTGCGGGCCCTCCTACTTTCAGCAGTACCTCTAGTTATAATAAAACAACAAGAAGGGCTTGTACCAAGTGTACTTAAATCTTTAAAAGCAAGCTTTCTATCAGGGCTTAAGCGCTTTGATTGTCAACACTTGTCTATTTATATCCCTGTTAAATGTGCAGTGGTATTATTATGGTGTGCTTTGCGTAGCCCAAGGATATTTTTTGCCGTGCCTTATAAACAAAAAGAAAGTATAAATAAATATAGATGTTCTCTTAGAAATATGATTTTGTTGTAATGATTATTGAATAAGTGGAATTAATAATTTCAGTTTTGAATTAAAAAGTGTATCCTTTGTACAATAATGATAATGATCTTTTAATATTACAGCTCCTCCACCACCTACTAATTTTGCATGCATTGATGGCAACATCTTTGATAGATCTTTGACATTAACATGGAATAAGCCAGCATTACCCAATGGATATATACAGTACTACATAATAACTGACAAGACCAGAATCAAAACAATAAAAACATCTGACAGTGTTGAACAACAACTTGTGAATGAACTTCAACCAGGTATTTGCTTCACCATTTAGTTATCTGGTCATGCATATGTTTTAAATAAATGAAGGAAAGCTTTCATTATTGCCTTTCAACGTGAAGTTAATACAGGGCCTTCAGTATTCATCAATAACTAATACATCATATAACCTAAAGATTGCAACTGTTTTTGTTTTAGTATAATCCATTGCTTTTCACAGCAATGTAATTATATGACTGTTGACAGTGAAAAAAAAATATGCATGGTTAGTCTGAGGACCAAGCATCATAACTGCTGTTACTAAAAATAGAACATGGGGGTTATTTGCTGTTTTTGGAAAATAACTCAAAAGCTGTTACAGATATCTTAAATCTGACCCTAGACCCTTGATAAATGACATACAAATGCATCTTGAGGAATACATACTCATTTGCATCAAGATGATGGCTCTAGTCCCTCAGTCAGGCATGAATGATCACATCATTTTTTGCAAGAAAGTTGTTAACACAGTTTAAGATTTACATCTTACTATTATGACTGCTGCAGTAGATCAATGTGCAAATTTAAGCGATACAAAAAAGGGGGGGGGTGAGACCAATCCTGTGTCTACAGTTTATTTGTGATTTTATATATTTCGTCTTGTATTTCAGAAACAGTTTGAGAAAGAGGTTAATTACAAAATTGTTCAGTATATCAAGATCTACATCCATGACAATTTTGAAGAAAATTTTAATACCAATTGGAGTAATTGCCCCTTATTTATCCAATTTTTTGTGATTTTATACATTTTGTCTTATATTCCAAAAACAATTTGAGACAGAGGTCAATTTTATATTGCAAAAATGTTCTGTTTGTCAAGGACTTACATTTTATCGAACATGGTCAAGTTTTCCAACTTCATCGAAGATACATGACTGTTTAAAAATGGACATTATGGGAAAAGATATTATAAGATCTTCTCAGAGAGAGGAGACTAATGATACACCTACTTTAGCGACGTACTTAGATTTTAATATACATTGACGAAGATGGATGTTTGAAATCTAAGCTATATGACAAATGTGATGATTTTAACTTCCCAATTGTGAACTTTCCCTTTCTGAGCAGCAATATACCTACCTCTCCAGCTTATGGAGTGTACATTTGACAGTTAATTTGTTACTGTCGAGCATGTAGTTTATACAGTGATTTTTTGAATAGAGCCAAAACACTGTCCCAAAAGCTGCTTAGTCAGGGATTTGTTCAGCCTTTGTTACTTCCATCCCTTCAGAAATTCTATGGCCATCACCATGACATCATTGACAGATATGATGTGTCTGTGTCCCAAATGAAAAAGGACAATTTCAGCTAGATTTCACATCTTCACAAATTTGACATAACTGGATTTGACTCAACCCTGGATTGACTCACTAATAGTGTGACTGGTGCTGCTAGCGGAGCAGGACATGCTTACCCTTCCGGAGCACCTGATGTCACTCCTGGTTTTCATGGGAGTTCACACTATGAGTGCCTTAGTTTTAAATGTTATCTTTTTATTTCCGTGTATTTTAGCTGTCTCATGTCCTAGTTTTGTTTTTGTTTTTCTCTGTTGCCGTTTTTGCCATGTCTTCTATTTTATACTCATTGCTTCCCATGTTCTTTTGGTATTCTACTGCCGTTATCTCAGAAACGATTATGTTAATTTGAATAAAAATTGGTCACAATAATCCTTAGTTGGCCCCTTTGGAAAATGTGTCTGCCAAGTCCGCATCTCATCTAAGAATGGCTGTCAGGGGGGATAATTTACTCTATGGGAAAGCATTCAGAGATCTTCTCCTCTGAAAAAACAAAATCAGTTGGATCCAAACTTGGTCACACTAATTCTTGGATGGTCCCATTTGAAAAAGTCATGGAAAATACATCAATCAAAGGATCTTTATTCTTAGATTCAAGTCTGCACATCATCCAACAGGACAATTAACATAGAGCATACATTTGTAGTTTAATATTGGACCCTTTAACAATTAGATATCTGATATGGTTGAAGGAGAGACCCTTTAACAAATAAAGTTGATTGGACAGTCTATGACATTGTCCAGTTGAATTATGCAATCACTCCTTACATTAAACCATTAGCAAATTATGTATAGTCATAAAAATAGTTGCTTACATTTTATAAAAATTTCCCTAAAAATCATTCATTACACTTTCATAATTTTTTATGAAGAGATTTAAAGCCATTTTATTGTTATTTGTTCAAAGAAATATTTAATACTTGTATTGTGTTGAACAGTTGCCTCACAACTGATATTATTTACCAATCTAAATATGACTATGACAAAATAGTGGTCAGGGTTGAGACCATAGTGCACACTCCCGGAGTCGTGCACTATGGTCTCAAGCCTGACCACCATTTTGGCAGTCATTGCCATTAAACACAATGTTATTATCATAACATATATCATAGAAAATTTATTAAATTAGGCCAAAATGAAATATTTCCTAGATTCTCTTCCATTTTTTCTCAAATTTTTTGGCAAGCAAAGAGGCGGGTGGGTGTGCGGGCAAATTTCATTATATATTTTTTATCAAATTTGTGAAAAATGTGGTCATTTTAAAAGAAATTTATTCAAATTGGCCAAGAAATCAAAATACAATTTTTTTAGGCAGTTCAAAAATTAGGGCAGGCAGGGATGAGAATCTAGGAAATATTTATACCCCCGCAAACAAAGTTTGGGGGGGTATATAGGAATCACCTTGTCTGTCTGTCTGTCTGTCTGTCTGTCTGTCCACACTTCTCGTAAGCGCAACTCCTCTTAAACCAGATGAAGGATTTTGATGAAACTTTACACAAAGGAAGGACACTATATGGAGATGTGCATGAAGGAATATGATAATGGTCCAAAACCAGGAAGGGGAGATAATTTGACTGACTTTTCGTTGATTCCCTATGTATGAGTTTCTTCATAAGCGCAACTCCTCTTAAACCACTGGAAGGATTTTGATGAAACTTTACACAAAGGAAGGACACTATATGGAGATGTGCATGAAGAAATATAATTATTGTCTGAAACCAGGAAGGGGAGATAATTCGACTTTGACTTTTCCTTGATTCACCTCGTAAGCGTAACTCCTCTTAAACCACTCGATGGATTTTGATGAAACTTTACACAAAGGAAGAACACTATATGTATATGTGCATGAAGGAATATGATTATTGTTTGAAATCAGGAAGGGGAGATAATATGACTTTGACTTTCGTTGATTTCTCCAGCAATTATCTTTTTTATTCCAAGAAAAAATTATAAGCATAGATATTGTGAAGTCAAACTGTTGGAGAGACACACTTTTTTCATTGTAGTCCCCTTGAAAATTTGTTTTCAAAGTGTTGTAATGAAATTTCTCCAATGCTTATGATTTTTGTGTAAATTGTCAAATAGGCTAAAAAAAAGGTGAATTTCATATTTGTCTTATTTAGACAGGGTATTTTCATTGGAATCCTTGTGAAAAGTTCTTTCTTGAAGATTATATCATATGTCCATGCTTGTATTGTGTCCACACCAACCTAAATTTGTACTTACCATATCGATCCAGGGTTCAATGAGCGGGGGGTATATTTGGCTGCCATTCGGCAACAGCTCTTGTTCATAATGGCCTTACATATGAAAAAAAATATGATTTTTTGATTTCAGAAACTTCTTATACATTCACTATTCAAACAGTTAATGATGCAGTCAGTTCCACCAGTGTAGAATCTAACAGTATAATTTGTAGAACCAAAACAGCTTGTATGTATTGTTACTCTGTTTAAGTATTGAAATGCTTGATAAATGCTTATACCTACCAACAGTCTCTAGTTTTTTTTTGTTTGTTTGTTTTTGTTAATTCTAGTGGAAAATCAAATTTTGAAGAACATTAAAACACTGAACAACAAAACCTTGATGTTACTGTAAACCCTCTCATTACCCTATTATTAGATTTTTTACCTATCTCAATTTCCTCGACTATATTACAGAGGTGTGGTAAACTTCTTGCAGAAAAATATTGAGCTATTGCATGTGTTGTGTCAACTCAGTTTCGAGCTTTGTTCATTAACAAAGATGTATCATTAATTATAGGTATTAGAGGGCAAGATACAATAGATAAAGGTGTAACACCACTAATTCTGTTCCCCATTGCCTCCCATGTTAAATTGCACATGTTTTTGTGTTCTTAGACTTTTCATCTGAAGTTAAAACAAAATGTGAGTCTCATCTGAAAGACTCATCTTTCGGTAATTCCTCACAAAAAATGAATTGACCTTAACTGTAATTTAAGGAAAAACTAGTTCCTGATAGCTCACAGCCTTAGGGATAGATACTTCCTGTCTGTGTTTTCATAGGAAAAAATACCTCCGGTTTCAATTTTGATAAAATCTTGATCTTTCAACAAAACAGTATAGATGTAGGCTCACAAGATCCTTATGGAATACCTTTTGAATTTTTATACCCCCGCTTTGTAAAAGCGGAGGGTATATAGAGATGGTGGTGTCCGTCCGTCTGTCCGTCCATCCGTCCGTCCGTCATTCCGTCCGTCCGTAACACTTTTACTGTCAAAGTTTTCTCGGCTTCTACAGCTGGGAATGTTTTGATATTTAGCATTAGGCTTCCAAATGATGAGTTGTACAGTGTCAGATATTTTCATGTTTGTGGCGCTACTACTTCCTGTTTGCCGATACATTAATACTTAGTTTCATATACCACTACTAATGAAAATTTTTCGTCAAAGTTTTCTCTTCTTCCAAAAGTGGAAATGATTTCATATTTGGTCTGGAGCTTCATGATGATGAGTTGTACCGTGTAAGCTATTTTCAGGTTTGTTGCGCTACTACTTCCTGTTTACCGATACATTGGTATGTTGATACTTAGCCTAAATTAAGTTTTTTGAATAACATTTAAAGACGCAGTTGACTTTAAAGATCAGCCTTTTATTTAAACTTCTTAATATATTGGGCATGCGGGGTATTCATTTGTGGCCCAGTGGACCACAGTACCTCTAGTTTTCATAATGACTAGTCAGCATTTTTTATCTGAGATGCTATTAACAAAACCTCGGATCTACAGTCTAACTTGGATTGTTGGAACATCCAAGGGACTAATGAAAACAGTTTTGGTCAGAGGGGTGTTAGACCTATCCTGGTTGAACTGTAATTTAACTTGAACAAAGGGACCAGAAAATGGGTTTGAGACGTCCAAGATTTTCAAGCTATTGCAGTTCGAGCCATCAAAGTTCTACTGTATGTTATCTCAAATAAGGACTATATCCACATACAATGTATGTGCCTGAATGGGTTCCGAATTAGTTTTGTAACACTTTTAAACAGTACAGGCTCAAAAAGTTTTTTTTCATATGTTTATTTTTATCATAAAGCATTTAGTATAATGAAAAAAAACGTATAACCCTTGGATTAAGGTTTTATGGCTACCAACACTCTTGAAAAAAAATTATAACCCTTGACATTTTCTTCATGATATTATCATGAGTAACTCTTTTATCAAATAGTAGAATGTTTATAAGATCACTTGTAAAAATAATCTGATCCATAACAAATTCTTAGAAGTATAATTTATTATCCCAATAACACAATGTTCATCTGTTATATTAGATTTATCATTTGCATTTTTTAGTGGCAACTCCTCCTCAGAATGAAACTGCATTGTATGTTACATCAAGTAGAATTAATACTCAATGGAATTACCCTGCTGATCCTGGCGGTACACTACTTGCTTATAGACTGACTGTTAGAAATATTACTGATGATAGCCAGGACGTTTGTGTGCAGGAAATAATACTACAGTGTAATGATTGTGGATTATCAAAGGTACTAATCTTGCTTAATATTTAGTATGTTTTAATCATGGAAGTAATCTAGTAAGTACTTTTATTCAAGGACCACAATTTTCGTTGTTTTAATTTCAATCTTTCAGTATGTACAATCATTATGTAAGTAACTATTTTACACTCAAATATGAAGTCTCTTATTCTCACAGCATGTTCTCTATCTAAATAAGATATGCAAGTAAATTCTCCACAACGAAGAAATCCAAAATATGCTAACTTAAAGGCACATTCTAAAATTTTATCTTTTGTAAATGAAAATGAAATGAAAAAAGATCAATCAGAGATTGCAATCCCCCCGCTCACCTTTTTTGGACCCATACTAAAGTTTGATATTGAAAATGTATATATAGGAATCATCAATATAAATTTAATTTAAAATTAAAGAGTTTTGCAGTCTTACTATTTAAAACAATCACTTTTACTGTAAGGAATTGAAAAAGGTATGGTTGCTAGATTGAATTTCAAAAAACTGGTCTTTGAGGATTTCATGAAATTTACTCCAACAAGAGCTGAAGATTTTAGCAGTCTTTCTATTGAAAACAATGATTCTTAATATGAGGAATTGAAAAAGGTATGGTTGCTAGGTAGAATACCAAAAAATCAAAGTGGTGTCACTTGCAGCAATCAATCTCTATATCATTTAGAAGTATTCATTAACAAAATTATTATACTGAAAAGTGGGGGGTCATCTCACTGGTCCGACAGTCAATAGTCCGACAGTCATTAGTCTGACAGTCATTAGTCCGACATTCATTAGTCCGACGGTCAATAGTCCGACGGTCAATAGTCCGACAGTCAATAGTCCGACATTACACAAAATTATGAATGAAATGAAAGTTTAAGATAGTATTCACTTTATTCGTTTCTCGTTAAAGGGGTTCCAAATAAGGAAATCCAAGATAGCCGCTTGTTGAGAAACATAAACCTTATGGAAAATTGTTTTTCTGATTTTGGCAAAATAAAAGGGGAGTATCTAAAGCGTTGGTCTAAGGGCCTTTGCAGTTTTAAATATATACTATGATATTGTTGGTTATAAATTAAATTTTGCTGATTGAAAGGAAGCCTTCAATTCTATGGGGTATCGTCGGAAATATCTTAGACTATTTTTAATTAAATTTAAAAATTAATATATTCTTATTGTATGAATGAAAGCCGGGGAATATATATTCAACTAATCACAGGATGGCGAAATATATATTATGCCTATTATTCTAAAAAAAAAATAAATTGCATATTCATGATTTAAACCGGACTCTACACTGGCAGTGTGACGGGTGCCACGCGTGGAGCAGATCATGCTTACCCTTCCGGAGCACCTGATGATACCTCAGTTTTTATAGGGGTTCACACTGCTAGTGCTTTAGTTTTGTGTCGTTCTTGTTCATTTTTGTTTATTTGTTTTGTCTTTGTCATACTGTCTCAATTCGTGTTGCTGTGAATTGCTGTGATTTTGGATTTATCATTTTAGAATTTCCCCTTTCCTCGTTCTTGCTTCGGTATTCGTTTGCCGATGTATATTAAATAAATATTCAAAAACCCTGACCTAGAAACCTATTTGAGCCAGGAGAAATGTTATTATAGTGTATGTAATAATGGCTAAATAAATTATCTCTTTAAGAATGGTCACACATCGGGTTTTTGAAATTCTATTTGACTTTCGGAACTCTTTTATTCTACCCATCATGATATATTAAATAAATTTGGCACACTTCTAATTGCAATACATCTTTGATAGAATTTTGACAAAATTTAATGAAATTCTTGATATTCCTTTATTGCATTTGAAATTTTATTGTCTTAATGCAAACTAAAAGAAAAGTCTAGAACTTCGGTTTTCCTCCTAAATTTCCTGCACTTATATCTCAAAAACGGGCGCACTGACTTATCAATATTTTTTGCTTTAATTGATGATCGCTGTTCTAATGTAGTAAATTAAATAAAAATATTAATTTAAAACCTAGATATAATTAATTTAACAAAGAAATAGATAACATCAACATGCGAACATATTTGCATTATGCAATCACTCCTCCGTACTTCAATATATCATTTCTAACACCGATGTTACATTGTATTTGGAAAAATCCAATATCTAAATTAAATTAGAAAATTTTTTATGACGAAATGCAGAGTTCTATTCAAGCTGACTTTGGCTTCCTTTTTAGACCTTTTGGATCAGTTGTTCTCTATTAGCTTTTAAACATCTTTTGATTTCTGGATTTCCAATGTTTTGGAATTTATCTGCACTGAAGAGACATAAGTTGTCGAAATGACCATATGCAGAAAGTAGATTTACAGTAACTATTTCCAAATGAAGACGAAAAAACCAATTTTTATTAATCACTTTTTATCTGTTGTTCATTCACCCACCTGTATGCACTCCCAAAACGAAAACAAAAATGAAAATCAGAGTTTCCATCGTCCACCTGCCATATTTGAACTGTCCTTACACAAATACACTGGCTGTTGACAGATATCTACATCTTTTTTAGGGATCAGATATCATATAATTGGCTTCAGTGGAAGGTATCCTGCTAGCTTAAATCGTTTTGATAATGTCTCTTAAAACATACTGTTATATTTTTTTGTCGTCTTGCATCCGTCCGTTGCACGTCTGTCCGTTATAAAATGTTGTAAAAGCCACTTTTTAGCTCACCTGACCTAAAATTGTTGCGAGCTTTTGCCATCAATTTGCGTCCATCGTCCGTCCGCCAACAATTTCAAAAAAACTCCTAAAACCACTAGGCCAATTGTAACTAAACTTGGACTGAACCATCAACAGGGTATGCACTTTCAAGTGTTATTTTTAAGTCAGTAGGCCAAACAACATGGCTGCTGATACTTAAAACAGACATAGGGTAAAAATGATCAGAATTGCAAGCTCTACCTGCCCGCAATTTTGAAAAAAAAGTTAAAAAAATCGGGAAACCTGTCTTGGAGTTTTTGTCCCATTTAAGTAAAATTTTCAAAATTTTAATATTTCTTTTTTATTAGAACAAACATATGTGTCTATCGGGCACAATGCCCCACCTCGCAACTGCTTTGAACAATGGTATATTTAGTGATCAGTAAAGCATTAAGTTGGTTGCATGGATACATTTTTATGATGATTTTTGTTTAATAATACCTTAATTGGTATTTACCGGTAATAAAGTTCAATGATAACAGCACACATCCTTAAAAAACTTAAACCTGTGGGTAAACCTAATTGGGACAGACGGCCGGACAAACGGACGGACGGATAGACCCGAACACTATATGCCCCC
>MJUU01036795.1:58193-94001 GCA_002080025.1 Modiolus philippinarum | reverse complement strand
AAGACTTGTGAAAAATCTCACAGCTTGTAACCAGTCTGAAATGAAAAAATTAATTAAACAAGTCAATACGACATATTGTTTTAATTTGTCATAATTTCATTCTTCCAATTAGCGCCTCAACAGAATATTCTGATTTTCAGTTACTTCTTAATGAAGTTTGCATACAAATAAATACAATTTCGCCTTGCCAACATATTTTAGATGGTTGCAAAAAAAATAATGGCCGTCTTGGACACAGTCTGAACACTTTCCGCATTATGTGTCTGATGATGATTTCAGGATCGAGAACGTTGATCATTTGTTTGTATTTGAGTCAATTGAGGTTTTGTGTGAAGCATGTTTGCTTCATGTACATATCCTACACATTTTCTATTTTTTTTTACCTTCCAGTTTTCAAGTGTATTGTGAAAGTCATTCATTCATTCAACCACTATTCTACAAGAACCAATACAAGTATAATAAATATATTTATATTATTGAAAATGTTTCTATAAGGCAAAATTTCATAAGTCTTTTATAAAGATTGATTTTTGTAAAATTTTGAAATTCAATTTTAGGTAATACTAGAAGCTTGCAGTACATCAATTTGGGCAACGTCATGAAAAACAATAACAATTGATTCCGATGAGATCTAATACATGTATTTTAATGCCAGGAGGTCAAGTATCGACGATTTGTTGGCGTCATTAGTTTTACTGCTTAATAAATTGGAATTGAAAGGATTAAGCACGGTTTAACAGGAATATATTTGAGTCTAAAGTAGGCCAAATCACTTAAAAACCCATCGTTTATTTGTTTGCGAAGCGATTGAATTGTAGAAACTTATGACTGACTTGTTTACATTCGACTAGAGTATCGCATTGGATAGTCTCTTTTTTTGGCTATTTGACTCTTCATGATTTTTTGCTTTTTTGCAAGTAATTATTTATCACGTGACATAGCAGGACATGCCAAGTTTCCCTATCGACGAATATTTGAATATATACCCACGTTATTTTTGGAGTTGTATTTAATAGCATATTATTGGACTTGGATATCGGCATGATACTTCCTCTTTTGTAACCTCACCCATACAGCATTTATTTCTCATCCACATCTTGTAATTTCATATTAAAACATTTAAAAAATACATTGTTGTTACCTGGTCACACATTTCAAAAGGTAAACTTTTGGCTTACCTCTCCCAGCGACATCTATATCCGCACAGACACTGTTGATACATCGTCTCCATAACCCCTCGTCGAAACCTTGTATCAGTAGCCCTACTTCTGTTTTAGAAGCCTCTAAATATTCAAAATGCAGGGCTCTCCAATATGGAGTTGCAAAACCAATCACTAATATAAGAAATCCACAAATTTGTAGTATGAGTGAAATTTTCACATAATATTTTGCCTTTTCGTGGTCAGCCATCTTAATATGTATAATAATGATTCATAAATATAACTATTAATTATCATGTATTGCACCAAACAGGCGTGAAGGAAAACATAATGTCCTAATTATTACAAATATATGTAAATGTCACTTCCCTATGGGCATTTTCTTGTCATGTTGTTATTATATTTGGTAATAATTATGACATTAAGTCTTCAATGTTTTACTTGAGATTATTGAACACAAAGGAATGGGAAATACCCATCAGTTATTAATAAATACGCATAAAATTTAATATCTACATGAATATGCAAGCGTAAACGCAAATAAAATCAAAACACTCGAAAACCTGAAATCATTCAAAATACTTGTGTGAAGAGCCAGGAGATTACGAACAGCATAGAAAAGGTCAAAATAAACTAAAGGACTTTCATCTAAAACAGTACACACTACAAAAATATACACATTACATTTCAAAATTAATCGTCTTTTTTATTACATGCTGTCATCAGGTGGTTTTTTTTGTATGACAAAATAGGCCTATAAGTGATTTGTATTAGACAAAAGAAATGGAACTCTTCATTGAATGAAATACGGACTGTTTCCCATATATGAAAATTTCTAAAAATTGTTTCTTACTATAACATTCAATTCTTTTTTAAGTCATGTATTTCAGAAGTGTATAAAATAAATGTTAACATTCGCAGTTTGCAATAAGTTGGTAAATCGCGGTTAAGGTGAATTATGGTGTGTACCGTGTCTGATTTTGGATGAATAATTGTGCATTTCCGGTTTTTCTTCAAAATTGGTACATGTATACTCATTTATGAAAAAAGGTATGCTTTCATTTACTGCCTTTCATGAAATTCTCCAGAATAAAAGGACGAAGTAAATGAATTATAAAAACATCCTCGCTCTATTATAGTCAGTATTACATTGAGCAAATATTCGACTACCACGTAGAATTAACTCATAGATACCTATAAATGTCAATCCCGAAATATGCAATTGTACAATACCGAGGAACATTGATTTCTCTGAGAGCCTCGGCAGTAGTTTGAAAATAGCATTTTTCCCGCCAAACTGATCATGATGATCAATACAAACCCCTATTAGCCTTGGCAATGATATATCATTTTGGATGATGGACATATACACCTATGACATCAATTATTCCACACTTCCACTTCAAGAATATACCTTTGGCTATCTTCTTATACAGTAATTATATCCGCCCCATGCTTACGATTCTCTCCTCTCCTTTTCACTATTTGCAAATCTAGCTGGATTTCTGAAGCCTCAAATCCTCGATTTTAATTGGTTGCAGTTATACTAAGCTGCATCTAATCGGAATGATTATATGGCTATTCTATATTCATATTCTACATAAATATAACTTTTATATGGTGAGCATAAATGTTTAAATTTTGCGAAATTCTCACGACTTGTGTTGATTCTGGCTTTGTGGCTGCATTTCCTTCAATTGAGTTAAATGTAATTTGAATTGTTACAATTTAATTTTAAAATTTAAGATATAAGAATTTTAAAATTATCTTTATTTTTTAAAATTGAATCGTGTCGAAACTCCTACTTCAAATGGAGATAATTTGTACCTTGCCGTGTCTCCAGAAATGTCGTTAGATCTGCATAGTGTGAAGAGGGGAGAGGATCCTAACCATTGGCTAGCGAAATTGGTCCGCCACCAATAGTTTTCGCCTTTTAATAATAATTTATGTAACCGCGTTAATGTTTGTGTGATGGCTGTGGACACATTTAAAACCCAACATAAACAAAAGTGGCCCATTGCTATCTCTCATCTTTAAGTTCTTGTCGTTGAAACAAATGCATCGTTCATATGCGACTATGTATTCGAATTATATTCCCACAATTTACAGCGTGTTTCAAAAACATGGCTTGTGAAGTTAAGGCCACCTAATTTGCATGTTTAGAAGTTAGATAATTTCACATTATGACCGATTTTGAAACTTTTGATCGGTTAATCTTCGGAAAATTTGCATATCGCTGCAGCCTGCAGCTAATCATGAGGGTAAATAAGATATTCTAAACATAGTTTTATTCACGTGTTTATGCTTCTGAAATCAAAACCCGCCTTAATATCGTCAATGTTGCCTACATTCAAATCTTTTAAGAATACAAAACTGTTTCCATCCATAAAATGTGATGTCGTGTTTATTGTGCCTACTCATGGGGGAGGGGGTCACTTCATATATTGTTTGGTAGGAATGAGCCATCGGGACCACCACCTTTATCATATATTAACAATCTCAACCATGTATACCCTTTCCCCATATTTTTAGCAAAATAGTAAACCTTATCATACTGTTCAATGAAAACAGTTAAATTGAACAAATTCTTTATTTTCAATCACTACAAATGTAAGTAGTGAGATGACACCATGTCACTGTAGATTTAAAAGTACGATAATCCCTACTCTTTGTCGTACATTTGTATATTATTATAAAATTTTATGCCCTTATGATATAAAAGGAAGCAAGAAAAGGGTACCTATCCAAACGGCTCATCATATATTTAATGTCACATCCTTGATTTTCCTCATAACCATAAATGTTCCCTCGTCATGCGAGGTGGAGTACTCAAAATAGGTAAAACTCCTATTAAATACACAAAAGAGAATTAAATAAACTAAGTTTTCAAAATATCACTTGTTAAATATGTCTATTCCATCCAATACTTATTTGTCCATCCATGACAAATATGTCGTTGTTCCGGCAAATAAGGCCACTAATAACATCATTTCATTTGTAAAATCATTACATCGATTGTGTAAAGAAAGACCTAGGCATTGACAATACCCAGGGAAATCCAACCTTCACAATACTACTCTGTTTAAGGAGGAGATAATCTATTTTGCTTTCCTTCTGGATTTCAACTAAAGGTGAAGTCACTGATCTCCCCTCCTTGTACCGGATACCAAAATTACACAAATGCCCATACAAACAACGGTACATTGCTGGATCTGCTAAATGTCCTACAAAACCTTTTTTCTAAGCTATTAACATCCATCTTGACCGCTGTAAAAGAGTGCCTGAAAAAATATTGTGATACTAGCTTTTCAAGAAGTGGCGTAAATTAAATGTGGATATAAATACTAGTAACTCCAAGAATCTACTTTACATCTTAAAATCGAGATCATTATAACACTGTAACAGCATTAAAACGTTTGACTTTTCCACATGTTATACTACCATTCCTCATGAACAAGTGAAATCACGGCTGAAAAATTTAATTCATAGATGTTTCTCCCGCAAGACACCGAACGAAGATATAAGTACAGTATATTGTTATAGGCAGATAATAAGCATACTTTGTGAAATACGACTCAGAATCACAGAAAAAATATACAGAGGAAGAAGTGATTAAAATGTTAGAGTTTCTGATCGACAATATATTTGTCAAGTTTTCTACAGACTATCGGAATTCCAATGGGCACAAACTGTGCACCTCTTTTAGCCGATCTGTTTCTCCACTCATATGATACTGAATTCATCGAAGGGCTTCTCCAAAATAAAAATAAAATAAATAAAAAAAATAAAAAAAAAATGGCACAGTCCTTTAATTTCAGCTTCCGTTATATAGATGATATTTTATCACTAAACACCCCTCGCTTTGCTGATTTTCTTCTACTTATCTATCCAAAAGAGCTCGACATTAAGGATACTACTGATACTTCTACATCAGCCTCGTTCCTTGACTTTCATCTTGAAATTGACAACAGAGGTACACTACAAATAAGCTATATGACAAACGCGATGAGTTCACGTTTCCAATAGTCAACTTCCATTTTCTTTGTAGCAACATTCCAAAAGCACCGGCATATGGAGTTTACATCTCCCAACTCATTCGCTACATTCGCTACTCAATGGCTTGTGTTGCTTACAAATAGGCTACTTTAGTAAGGGTGTGTTGCCCATAATTGAGGTCATCATTACAGAAGTTTTACGGTGGACATCACGATCTTGTAGATCGCTATGGGATATATGTATCCCAGATGACAACAGATATTTCTCTTTGCCACTAAAGTTTGTTTTTCCTCTACCGGATTTGACTTTACTACCGGAGTTGACATGTTCAACATGGCGGGTGTCGGTGCTCCTCATCTCACCCATGGTTTTGTTATTGGGTCCGTGTTGCTCATTTTTGTATTAGTGTGTGTCTTCATTTTCTTTTCTGTGTCGTGCTCATGTTGTGTCTTTGCTTTTCCGACGTCGCCATTGTCCTTGGATTGTTCGTTTTGGACCTATTTAAAAGAAAGGTGAGGTAGACAATGAGATACATCGGCTCCATGGCTATGTGGTAGTTGAGGTTGTATTGGCGACGGGTTTGTGTAAAAAAGCAAGTTAAAATATTGTACTGGCCAATGACACAAGACATGAAACCAAATCGATATTCATATAAATCAAGATATTATGTCTGGTTGTTTTCAAAACGCAAGGCAGGGAAAATAAAACCCCAGTTACAAGGAAACTGGGATGGCCCATACGTCATTACCCAGTTTATTCCTGATGTAATGTGAAAAAATTTAAAAAGTCCCAACTTCAAAATTTCAAATGGTGCACCATGACAGACTTAAAACATTCTATGGCGAGACTAGAAATTGGATAAAGCCAAAATTACAAAATCAAAGTACTAAAAGCACTGTGGCCTAGCACTTATGAATAGATAGCAATAGTAGAATGTAGCATTTTGCATTAGTTATTGATGTAAATATGCTACATGTCTGTGATACAGCAACAGTAAATAAATAACAAAACAACGGTGTGTTAACATTTTGTGTAAAAAAATAATACGCACAAGTGTGCGTGTTTCTAAAACTTGTTGAACGTTTAATAATACCTGAAATAATAAAAAAATAAATATAAATAATAATAATAATAATAATGACGACAGAGCAGCCCTAAATGGAATCACTATGGATCTTTCATCAAGTGTTCAAATGTTTCCTTGGAAACAGAAAGCTGCATTACTATGTCCTTAGAACTGGTTCCTTTTATAATTTCACATGAATAATTTTTACTGTTATTTTTAATATGGCTCCAGGTATAGAACTTATATGGCACTTATGAGGCATGTACGTGATGTGCATCCAAATAAGATACTGGAGTGTGGTTACTGCAGTTAATGTTGGGAGCTCTTTATTAGGATACAGAATGGTTGATCACCAGGAGAGGAGGCACAGAAAATTTTACAAGGGAAACAAAATAAATGCTTTTACAACTTTGTAGTGGCTTACAATCCTAGTCCATCAAGCAGGACCCCACTGAGCCGTTTACTGATTTGCCGCCAAAAAGTAAATAGGTCCATAAGTGAAAACTGAAATTAACGAGAAAAATTAAATTCAGATGTGTACTTTGACATTTCAAGTCCTTCCCTTGTGAGGATTTAGCGTAGGGGTTAAGCATAATGAGGATGTCATACCTTCATTGGTTTGTTTGCCATGCCTGTAGAAGTGCTGTCTCCTTTTCCTCAAATGCCAGCGTAAGCTAATAACGAGGAGATAACTCTTTTTGAATGAATGAGGATTAAACCGTAGATGAAGTTAAGACCAGAATAATAGAAATACCTGGCATTGAAACTAGGGAAGAACCACAAACGACCGAAGGGAAACCAAGTTATTTAAGTCCACCTATCAGTCAGCCGTCTCTGTCTAGGAAAAGAGACTCAAGTCATTTGGCATTACCAAATGAAACAACCGTAAAAGAAAAAAAATGGCGCCGTTTCTTGGCTCCACCGAGTACATTCAATAAAACAGAAGCAGGGGAGAACAGTAAAAAGATGCACAAGTTATCATTCTCCTCTGAAAATTATCAGGGGAAAGTGATTCTGTGAAGATTTGGCAGTGTAAAAAAGAAGAAAGGTACTTCTGTCAAACAGGATAATATACTTGCTGACAGCTATTTGGGTGGCAGACCCAAGACTCCAACATTTAATGGACACTGAAGCTCAAACTAAAAACTCAGAATGTGATGGATACTTCAATAAACACTCACATTATGGTAACACCTATACGGGAAGTAACAAACGTTTAAGTTACCTGAAATAATAAAAAAATAAATAATAATAATGATAATAACGACGCAAGGGTAGCCCTAAATGGAATCAACATGAATCTCTGGTCAAGTGCTCAAATGTTTTCCTGGAAACATAAAGATGCGTTGTTATGTTCTTAGAACTGGTTTCTTTTAGAATTTCAGATGAATAATTACTACCGTTATTTTCAATGTGGCGCAAGATATAGAACTTGTCAGACACGTATGAGGTATTTACGTGATGTGCACCCAAGTAAGATCCTCAAGTCTACTTGCTGCAGTTATGTTGTAAGCTCTTCAGATATAGAATGGTTGGTCACCAGGTGATGAGGAACAGAAAAGTTAACAAAGGAAAAAAGTTCCACAACTTTGTAGTGCCTTACAGTCCTAGTCCATCAAACAGGGCCACAACTTTGTAGTGCCTTACAGTCCTAGTCCATCAAACAGGGCCACAACTTTGTAGTGCCTTACAGTCCTAGTCCATCAAACTGGGCCATAATTTTGTAGTGCCTTAAAGTCCTAGTCCATCAAACAGGGCCACAACTTTGTAGTGCCTTACGGTCCTAGTCCATCAATCAGGGCCCACACTGAGCCGTTTGCTGATGTGCCGCCAAAACGTAAAAAGGTTCAAAAGTGAAAACTGAAATTAACGAGAATAAATAAAATTCAGATGCGTCCTCTGACATTTCAAGTCCTTCTCTAGTGTCGCCAGTGAGCATAAGCGTAGGGAGTGAGAATAATGAGGATGTCACACCTGTCAAGAAAACTACAATAGCTTTTTTGCCATGCCTGAAGAAGTGCTGTCTCCTTTGCCTCAAACGCCAGCTTTAACAAGTAATGAGGAGATAATTGTGTTTAAATGATTGAGAATAAAACCGTAGATGAAGTTAAGACCGAAATTATAGAAATCCCTTGAAACTAGGGAAGAACCATAAACCATGTTATATAAGTCCGCCTATCAGACAGCTGTCTCTGAATGGCACCGTTTCTTAGCTCAACCAAGTGCATTTAATAACACAGAAGAAGGAGATGCACAGGTCAGCAATCCTTTCTGACAATTATCAGGGGAATGTGATTCCGTGCTGATTTGCCGTAAAAAAAGAAGAAGAAAAGGTAATTCTGCAAATAGGACAATATACTTGCTAACAGCTAGTTGAGTGACAAACCAAAAACTCAAACATTTAAGGGACACCGAATCTCTAAACACTCAGTATGTGATGGTTACTTCAAACACTCCAAAAAATGGCGACACCTATACGAACAAAGATCGACAGCCACACAAACAGAAAAGGAACTGTAAGACGATGAGGAGGAAGAAAAACTCCCTTGTTTCTACATTAACTAAATTGTTTATACGTTTATAATGTTGTTTACTATCAGTATTATTTTTTGGTATGTTTTGAATGGTATGAAAAGTATGATTGAGTGATACGATAGAATGTATGATAGAGTGAGCAAGGTTTAATTGAGCGAGACGTGATCAAGTATCTTGTATATATTAATAGTAGTAACAGTTTATATCATGTTTAATTCTTGTCTGGGACGGACAATACTTTTAGTGAAGGGGACAGTGTAGCGTTTTTTTAGCCCACTGTTCCAATGACATTGAATTTATGTTCCATAACTACCGGACATGAACGAATATTTAACTGTTTAAGCATAATATAAAATATACATTTATTTCTTTTGCAACTGTTCAAAATTTTGAACAAAGTTCTTTGATTACATGAAATTACTTTTTATTCTCAAGTAAAATGTCAAAAATAAACAGCACAAATAACTGAATACCGAAATTACTGTGAATTGATTTCCTGCAAATGCGCATTTCGACAACTTATGTCTCTTCAGTACAGATAAAAACTAAACGTTTGGAAGGCCATAAACTCAAAGATGACGAAATATGACGTATTTCCCTTCTTTTCATATAAAACTATACTTCATGTCTTTAGCTGAATATATTATGAATTTCTAGGGAAATTAATGTTTAATAACATGAATTTACGCTGCTATTTGTCAGTTGTATGGATATCCTTTTCAAGTGTTTTCCTGATTTGCTAGATTGCCTGAGATCCGCCATTTTGGTTTAAGTGAGGTCAAGTGGGTCCGAGAGGCACTCAGTGTTGTAACGTTTTAATCGGGAAATTGAGGTCTCATAAGACGTCATGATCAAGTCTTTCGAATAATATAAATGCGACCGACTGCTGTTCGTTCGCTGTTCGTTGTGGTTTGGATCCATACTGATTTGTTTTACTACTGCTTCATGAAATGAAAGTATTTATATAGTAGTCCTCTTTATGTTACAATAAAAAGAAATGGACTCAAATCAAATTAGGTGTCATTACAAATAACTCTCAAGTCTTCAACAAGAAACTCGAATTTTGTCACATTGATTAAATCGAAAGGGACTCAATAGATTAAAGAGACTTACTAGCAATTTCATATGTCAAATTTGTAGGCAGGCTTTTCTATTGAACACAATTGAGTCTCTCGTTTTCTTAAGGCCGCTTGAGTCTCTCAAGTTATTCATGTCAAACTTTGTATGAAAGTCTTTATTAAGAATTTAGAATCTTTTATAATCAGTCCCAATAACTTATTTTCACTATTGATATATTCAGTTAAGACTATGTCCAAAGTCCGTCTGTCAAATGTGTCAATGATGTCATTGGGGTGACCATCGAATTTCTTAAAAATCGTGAGTAACAAAGGATGAACAACATTCCCCGGCATTAGCAGCTTTTGAGACAGTGTATTTGATTTTTTTTCTTCAAAAAATGAAAAATATAAATAATAGTAAACTGCACGCTTGACAGTAACGAATCAATTCCGAAATGTACACTCTGTACACTACACAATCTGGTTAGGTAGGTATATCGCTGCTAAATATCATTGACAGATATGACGTGTCTGTGTCCCAAATGAAAACGGACATTTTCAGCTAGATTTCACGTCTTCATGGATTTGACATAACCGGTTTTCACTCAACCCTGGATTGACTCAATATAGTGTTACGGGTGCCGCTAGCGGAGCAGGACATGCTTACCCTTCCGGAGCACCTGATCTCACTGTCGGTTTCTATGGGAGTTCACACTGTCAGTGGTTTTAGTTTTTTGTGTTGTCTTGTGTATCATACTGTAACATTTTAGTTTTGTCTTCGTGCTACTGGTTTGTCCTGGTTAATGTTTGAATACTCAAGAGGCTTACCAGCTTTTTCAAATTTCAACCTTGGTACTGTTTTAGGGTTAGAGAAGTAACAAGTACCATGAATTTTTATTGGTTTTGCCTAAGGGTTAGAAAATGGCAATTCCAATCCGCTACAAATCAGAAATTTCAAAACAATTTATATCTCACTGATCGTGTGACGGGTGTCGCTAGTGGAGCAGGACATGCTTACCCTTCCAGAGCACCTGATGTCACTCCCGGTTTTCATGGGAGTTCACACTACGAGTGCCTTAGTTTTTGGTGTCGTATTTTTATTTCCGTGCTTTGTACCCGTCTCACGTCCTTGTTTTGTCTTTGTTTTTCTCTGTTGACGTTTTTGCCATGTCTTTGGATTTCGATTTTTGTGGTCTTCGCTTCCCTTGTTCCTTCGGTATTCTACTGCCGGTGTTTCATCGAAGAGCTTCCAATTATGACTAAAGAAAAAACAATAGGAACATCAATGAGATCTCCAAAAATGATGAATGTTAAATGCTGAAAATGTCCATATTCATATATAACTGTTTGATTTCCGTGAATCACATCTATCACATTCAAATTGAAGGTAAAGTAAGAGGATGCTAATTCCTAGATAAAACCGAACTGGTTCCATTTAAACGAATAAAATTTAAACAAACATGGGGATTTCAAAATTCAGGTTTCAAGTATTCAAATAGGATTTACCCTCGGGTTTCTTTTCTTTCTGTATCGGTATTGTTCTCGTATGGAATTATAAAATTCATATGCTTTAAAAATGCAATTGTGTAGAATAATGTTAACATGTCACTCTTAAGAAATATCTTTGTGTTAAATCCAATTGAACTCGGCACATTTTGATTACTCATGCTATACTATGCGAACGGGACAGATAAAAGTGAGGTTTGAATACCCTTGAACCGGCTTAACCCTACCACTGGCTTTTGCTAGTGCCGGTAAGCAAATCCGGCTATCCCGAGTTCCTATCGTTGTTTACGTTTGTCTTATTTGTGTTTTTTCATGTGGAGTTCCCTGACAGATTGTGGCATGTGATTGTAATTTTCAGCCATTGTAGATGTTTCCTGTTATCCACTTTTTCACACTTAAAGCTACTATAGGTAAAGATCTAGGAAATGGTTTCACTATATTTGAAATCGTTGGAGCAACTGGAATGAGCTTATATTTTTTTTTCTTGCATCAACAGGGAGTAAAAAAAAAATAATAATATCTAGCGTGAGAACCTTGTAATTTGGCAGTTTTATTGATGAGAATTTGGGAATCGGAACCACCTTTTTCTCGACAATTTCGTAAAGAATTTACGAAAAATAAAAATGGGAGAATTTGCATGAACCCCCTTTGCGGGGATCAAACTGACTCATTATTTCGAAGGCTGGATCCGCTGGTGCTGTACGAGGGAAATCCACTTTCTTGTTTCGTTAAAGTAAAACATATCACCCTTGGTATGACATTTCTACAAAAGCTGATGATCCAAATACATGTATGTAAAAAAAACCTAGAAGCTCAGACACTGAGCCTGAATCGCTCATCTGACAAAATGCTTACAGCAGGTGATGAAAGTGATGTTTATCCCATAGGGTCCTATGTTAAATATTTTCTGTGCTGGACGTCTTGTTTTTTATCAGATCAAAACAAAATATTAAGCAATCTTAGTTTGACTGAATTTGCTTTAATAATTTCAGTGCATGTGATGAAAAAGATGTTTTCATACAGGGGTACCATTTTAACCCAAGTTCCATGCTGGCAGCCTTTTTTCGTTTGTCGGATCCCAACAAAATGAGCAATCTTTGTGAAGGACCTTCCATACATCATTTCGGTAAAGTTTGGTTGAATTTGCTTTAATAGTTTCAGAGCAGATGTTGAAAATTATGTTTTTACCATAGTGTCCCATGTTAAAACTAAGATCTGCGCTGTCTCCCATGTTTTTATTGGATCATTACAAAATGAGCAATCTTTGTGAAGAACCTACCATCATTCCAGACCTGTAAAGTTTGGTTGAATTTACTTCAGTGGATTCAGAGGAGATGAAAATGTAAATTTCCTATAGGACCAATGTTAAACTATTTTTTGTGCTAGAAGCGTTTTATGTCGAATCGGAATAAAATGAACATTTTTTTGTAAAGGAGCTTCCATACACCAATTTAGTGCAATTTCCTTAACTTTGCTTAATCAATATTTTCAAAGCAGATGTTGAAAATGATGTTTTTCCTATAGGGTCCTATGTTAAACCTGAGTTCCGCGCTGGCGGCCATGTTTTTATCAGATCGGAACAAAATGAGAAATCATTGTAAAGGAATTTCCATATATCATTACTGTAAAGTTTGGTTGAATTTGCTTCATTGGTTTCAGAGGAGAAGATGAAAATGTGAATTTCCCATAGGGCCAATGTTAAACTATGTTCCCTGCTGGCTGCCATGTTTTTTGTCGGATCAGAATAAAATGAGCAATCTTTGCAAAGGACCTTTAGTATATCATTCCTGTAAAGTTTGGTTGAATTTGCATCAGCAGAGGAGTTGATGGGAATGTTATTTTTCCCATAGGGTCCTATGTTAAACATAAGTTCCGCGCTGGCAGTTATGTTTTTTATCAAATCGGAACGAAATGAGCAATCTTTGTAAAGGACCTTTCATACATCATCCCTGTAAAGTTTGGTTTAATTTGCTTTAGTGGTTTCAGAGGAGAAGATAAAAATGTGAATTTCCCATAGGGCCAATGTTTAAACTATGTTCCGTGCTGGCGGCCATGTTTTTTTGTCGAATCGAAATAAAATGTGCAATCTTTGTAAAGGACCTTTAGTAAATATTTCCTGTAAAGTTTTGTTGAATTTGCTTCCGCAGTTTCAGAGGAGTTGATGAAAATGTGATTTCTCCCACAAGGGTCCTATTTTAAACCTAAGTTCCGCTCTGACGGCTATGTTTTATCGGATCGGAACGAAATGAGCAATCGTTGTAAAGGACCTTCCATACATCATTCCTATTGAATTTGCTTCAGTGGTTTCAGAGGAGAAGATGAAAATGTGAAAAGTTTACAGACGACGGACGGACTATGGACGCCAAGTGATGGCAATAGCTCACACTGACCCTTTTGGTCAGGTGAGCTAATAAACAGAATGGCATGAAATACTTCTGCTAAATATATCTCAACACCTGAATCTAATTTTCTGGGTGTCCATCTACAGAGGTGCCGGGAGCGTCCCCAGTTGTTGGATAGGGGAATGCCCTGTCTTTGCGGGGTAGTCAGGTTATAAAACATAAAGTTGACCGTAAACCATTGTAGTCAAACTGTATGGAGAAACGCCACGCACCATGCAGTATAAAGACACCTTCTATATGTCTTTCCGAGTGTCGAATATATAAAAGGCTAAATTTCCTGCCCCTACCCATTTTTCCTCTTTTCCAGTGGCAATCAAAACTCGTTGCCCGGTTGTCCCTTCCATCTTTATGACTTTGTTCTAGCTTTCACATACATTTGTTTAATTGATTAACTTGTTCTAGTCCTGATATAGCTGAAATGTTGCTCGCTGAACGGTAAACTCGAACTTACTAATCAATCAAGTAATCTAAATATATCGTGTCTGTAAAAATTCTTTTGCCAAGTTTATCACATTTCTAACGTTTATTTCAAACGTATATTACAAAAACAGGGAAACAGCAAACACCTACAATGGCCAGGCACTACAATCACATGCCACATTTTACAAGCAAACTTCACCAGAAAAACAAAAATGAAAACAAGAGACAAACATAAATAACGATAGGAACTCGGGATAGCCGGACTTGGTATCGACACTAGCAAAAGCCAGTGGTAGGGTTAAACCGGTTTATGGGTACCCAAACGATAGCTACATTTTACATGTCAGGTTGTAAGTAAAAATGTGTGACCAACATTTACATGCAATTGTTGACCCAAAGGTCAGAGTCATATTAAAAGTAACAAAATAGAATACTTCAACATCGAGAATTAAACAAAAAACATCACTTTCACACGATGATCGATCCACATGCCAAATATCTAAATCTTCGAAGTTATGGTCAAGACAGGACAAAACTAAAAAACCAGTTATTTGACCTGAAGGTAAAGTTCGCGTGAAAGTCAATGTGAATGTGTTACACCTCCTCTAATAATGACTGATCCACATGCAAAATTGAAGTCTAGACAAAAGAATAAAAACAAATCTTGTCCAGACACGGTTATAGGAGTATATCAAGAAGACAAATGCATTTATCGCCCAGTTTGTCTACAGTGGTAAGGGGCAATATTTTTCGTATTATACCATCGACACTCTATTCTTCTATCCACCACGTTCGGGAGCGCCTGGTCGGTACTGTGGACTTGAAAACGGGATTCATTCTCTGTAGCCCTTTACACGCAAAGAAAAATACGATAAAATCTGGTCGTGTCTTTATATTTCATTTTTTGTGGGGGATTGAAAATTGTTGCATAAACGAAATATCGTCCTTTTGGAAATGAAAAATACTAACATAGCTGACGAAAGTGTTTGTAAATTCAAAAATATCCTTTACAAATTTTATTATTTCTATCATTATTCAGCTTGACAACTACAAATTAGCGCAATTCTTTAACGATGGCTGGTTTTAGAACAACTCCTTACCATGACTGCATACTTTTAGACGAACTACTGATCAGGACTGCTTTTAGACGAACTACTGATTAGGACTGCTTTTAGACGAACTACTGATCAGGACTGCTTTTAGACGAACTACTGATCAGGACTGCTTTTATAGCACATGGGTATGGCAGATTTAAGAACTGTTTCGACCATAATGCTTTATGAACAACTCCTGCATGATCATAACTGCTTTTAAAACGTAGGCTCTGACTGATTTGAGAACTGTTCTTGACTACTTTTAGAACACAGCTACACGATGACTTCTTTTAGAACAGTTTTCAATCATGACTGCTTTTAGAACAGTTTTCGATCATGACTGCTTTTAGAACAGTTTTCGATCATGACTGCTTTTAGAACAGTTTTCGATCATGACTGCTTTTAGAACAGTTTTCGATCATGACGGCTTTTAGAACAGTTTTCGATCATGACGGCTTTTAGAACAGTTTTCGATCATGACTGCTTTTAGTACACTGTCCTTGAACATTCGTAGAATTGTTCTAGAACAAAGTTAATATTGTGAGAATTTATTACTACAACTAATTATGGTAGGTTGTCGTCGCATTTGAAATATGTCTTCTTTTATTTAATCTATTGCAACGGTCAAGCAAATGACAAAAGTTTCATTTTAAAGAGATACATTTGTATTGTATAATTTTATATCCCGAGCCGATTTCTGAAAGACTACACATCTTATCATTTGGGCACCTAGAGGGGAGTTTTAACAATTTTTCTAAAAAAAAATAATCTCGTGCCAAATTTAGGCAAAACTGACAAAAAATCGGTAGAAAATGGCCTGGAGTCGAATCTTTTTTGTTGAATCTCATTGGACCCCTTCGTTTTTCCGAGGCTGGATCTTCCGGTGTTTACACATTGTTGTTAACTGATTTAAAGCAGACCACGAAAATGGTGTACCTGTATGTAGAATAATTGACTGATACATTTGACTGGTTGCAGAAAAAAACTATCAAGTCAAGCCACATTTGGGCGTTACTGTTAATCAGTCATTCTGCGTAAACATCTTTCGTGTTATGCTAGCTGTAAACCAGTGTTAAGGATGTTAGCTGGTCATGTTTATGCTGTTCTGTCAGATTTTTGAACTTCTCTGGTTTTATCCATTTAATAGCGTAATTTTTTGCACGGTGACCCCCTAATTTTTTTCCATAATTTCCTTACATATATCTTTTTCGGCATTCTGACAAAATTTTATTCGTTTGGTGTTATTTGGTCACATTCATTATTGGATAAACATTGCTCATGTTAAACCTATGAAAAATGCAGAGAGTTCGGTTTCCCGCCATTTTTTGAAACACTTGTACCTCAAATATTTCATTGGTAACCTATTGATTTTTTTTGGCTTAAATTAATTCTTTGTTGATTTTTTAACCAAAAATCACATTTAATTGAAATCCTTGTTATTTTAAAATTGACCAGCGAACATCCTTAAGCAGTGTTTCTTTTTTGTGGTCAGTCTTTCAGAAGTATGGGGTGTTTACACTTTACATCTCTTTCATTTTTTTTAAAAATTTTATTTTAAAACTTGCAATATCGAAATTTAAGGAAATTTGTTAAAACCTAAGGAGTTACACCCTCATGTATAGCTCTATCCTTAAGATAATTTTGGCTTCCTTTTTTTAATCCTATCGGTAATATGTTCTCCACCAGCTACTACACATATGTCAGTCGATGGATTTTCAACTGTTTTGATTTGATCTGCACTAAAGAGACATAAGTTGTCGAAATGCGCATAAGCAGAAAGAAATATCACAGTAACTTCGGTATTTTATCATTTGAAATGAAACTTTGCCACTGTCTTGATCGCTGCAATATTAATACGGACAGCAATATGTCAAATTTTGAAACTTTCCAATTCTGAATAAAAAGGAGAAAATAAAAAGACCAGAGTAATTTGAAGTAAATTCTAATAGTGCCCTTATACAGTAAGTAAGTAAATAAGTTTTTATTTTCCAATCAAGGGCCCATATAGAGCATATAATTAAACAGTGATTTCACATACATTTCTCATACTCACCGTAGGTATCGTTGTCCTGCGAGAACATGATTTCTACTGCATTTTGTCCGTGATTTCTAATGCTTGTCCGTGATTTCTACTGCATTGATAAACAAAAATGACAACAGACAGACGATTTTGCTGATACACAAAAACGAGAGCACGGTTGTAGTTATGAACAGGTGAAACTAACAACAAATTGATATTGTTTTGATACCGGTAAAAATGCATTAATGCAATATTTATATTTTATGCCATTTGCTGTTATTCCACTGTGTAAATAATCATGAATATCTTTGCTATACTTGTGCTAAATAAGTCAAAAACAACAACAAATATCCTCATCTATGATACAATTATTTAGCAATACTTTTCAAGCCTAAAAAGGATGTAATTTGGCTATACTGGATACAAATTGAAAATATAAGGTCCTGGCTTTCTAACGCTTAGTCCTGGATTTCTACTGGTAGGTCCTGGCGTTCTACTGACATGATTTAGCGATTTAATGTTACATATTAAGCATTTCTGCACAATTAAAGCGAATTATAATTAAATTTGCAGAACAAATTTGTGTTTTTTGCTATTCTAAATACAAAATTATCTGAAAAACCGACCGGTGACATGAAATCGTTTATCCATTTAAGAATCAATAAAGTAGCAGAGAAACCGGCACACAATACCAAAGAACACACATCTCTACAATATGTAAGGTGTTTATGAATACACGGGCATGAAACACATCAAGTTCTCAGATTTCACTAATTTTACTTTAAATCAATATTGTGTTTACATGATCATTGACAGCTACAACTCTAATTTCCTAAGAGCTCATAATCATATGTACATGTATGCTTTTATTTGCTTACCTTGTCATAGCGTTTTCCATTACTTTGCGTTCGTACGTCGTATGTCCGCCTTAAACTTTTCATTCGAAAAGATTCTCATCTGAAACTTCTAGGCCAACTGGAACTAAACTTGGCCGCAAAAGTCCTCAGGTGGCCTCGTCTGCGCTACATTCGAGACGACTGCCAGTGGAAACACGAAACATAGTTTAACGTTTAACTCTATGGAAAACACATTCAAAGATCTTCTGCTCTGAAACTACATAGCTAATTGGAATCAAAATTGGCCCCAATAGTCCTGGGGTCGGCTCCTGCAAAAACCTATGCTTTTGTTTTTAGTTTCATTCTTGATCAAAAACGTGACAAACAAAGTTCAACATTGTGCCCTTTGGGGAAATCCATTAAGTGAAAGCTAATTGAAACGAGACTTTGTCACAACAGTCTTTAGGTAGCCCCTAAAGAGGTGTTTTCGTTAATCGCGCTTTATCCAAAATTACTACCAGCAGGGGACATAGTTTAACACTGGACCGTATGGGATACATGTAACACATTCAAAGATCTTTTCATCTGAAATTGCAGAGTCGTTTGGAACCAAACAAAGCGAAATTAGTTTAAGGTTTTTTCTCTCAAGTCCGCATTGTATACAAGATTGCCGCTACCTGTTAACATTGTACCCTATGGTAGGAAACATTCAACGATCATCTGAAACTGCCCGATCAATTTGAACCAAAATTTGACACAATTGTCCTCCTGCAAAAATGTGTTTTTTTTTTTCAAATTTACATCTTATTAAAGATGGCCACCAGCATGGAATATAATTTCACATTGGATCCTATGGGGATTCTTTCAACGATATTTTGTACCGAAACTATATATCCAATAGGAACCAAACTTTTGCCACAATGGTCACCTCCTGGTGACTTCAAGATGAAAAGTAACAATAAAAACGTCTCATTGATAACTTCTACCATGAACTGTAGAGACTTTGTCTTATGTGCATGTACTCCATACCCTTTCATTGTTTATGTAGGTAAGCCCTGTAAAAAATGTTTTTACAAATCAAACTTTTTTCGCGATGGCCACCAGAAAGGAACCGCAAGGTTTAACATTTGACCCAATAGAAACACGTTTCGGATCTTGTCCTCTGACACCACTAGGCAAATTGGAACTAGTAAACAATGAAAAGATACGGAGTAAATGCACATGATACAAAGCCCCTACAAATACAAGGTAGAACCAAGCAAAGGAACAACGCTTTTATTGTTGTTCTTGATCTTGAAGTCACCGAGGCCTTCATAATAAGTTCATAATAAGTTCAAGACGGTCCCTAGCACTGGTTTGAGCAGAATTCTTTGCTAATTATCGACCAATGCTACATCAATGTCTTTTCTGGTCATGGATGCGGGATAGTCGACAAACCTAAACTAAACTAGCAAAGTGTTCTTACAATCACTGTCATCCGTTGTCGGACAAAGCATCAGTGTATTAAGTTTGTGGACGATTACAACATATAGTCAAACATATTCTTTAAGAAAGACTGTTTATGTTAGAAAAGATACAGGCGTGCTATACAAGTTCTGGATAGCCTATTTTTTTTAATACAATTTCTATTCTCTCGTGTCATCAAGATATGCTTTCCGAAATAGGAGACCAAACCTACCGCTGCTAGCACTGCAATGAAGAGTCCTAGTTTCCGTTTATCATCATCAGTCATTCAATCATAATCATACTGAAAGATAATTATCAAAAGTAGTCGATAGGAAATATAGATTTCAACATGTGATACCAGATATGATTAAAAAGTGCAAAAAGAATTTGGATTTTGTCAATTTTAAATACCTTTTTAAGTTCTGGATTTCGGGATTTAGAAAATCCGGGATGAGACCCCATTATTAAAGTACCAAATGATGTAGCCTGGTAGAACCTGACCCAACCTCGCATGGGTCAAGATCCCAGGCTACTTATGATGTAGATGTAGATGGAATTGGTGATCTTAAATATTTTCATAACTATTTGATGCTTCATTTCCATAAAAATGTAAAGTATTGTAAAGAAATAAAGGTAATCTGAAAAATGTTCCCTATTAGATATTGTTAAATTTGAAGAAACTAATGAGGAGCAGCTTGTTTAATGCTTGAATAAATATTGCGGTTTTAGATAGAACATGAATTTTTCAATTGACAAATAAGGAAAAAAGATACGACCTAAAATGAATGCATCATTTAAAGACTTGATAAAATTATATACCCACTTATATTATACTGGGTTTGTACTTCAGTGCTCAATTATAAGGCATGGGCCATTTGATTTTCGGTGGGGGAGGCTGGGATTTTTCAGAAAAAAAAATTCTGGCCCATATTTTTCAACAACAAAAAATCACTGACCAACACCTGGAATGAATAAAAAGAATTCTGGCCCTCACCATGTCCATCAGGAAAAAAACCAGTGCGCAACAAATTTTCCTGACATAGTGTATATGGGTAAAAATAATATTGTCGGGGAGGGGGGTATTCCAGGCTCGGGTAAAAAATCCCAGGCCTCCCCTTGAAAATCAAATGGTCAGTGCTAAAACCTACCCCACAGTCGAACGCTGAGTCGTCTGGAGTGACATTTTCACATACGTATCTTGGATCCTAGTTATCCTAATCCATTCGTCGTAAAATCTCCTCTGCAACCCCTTGATAAGCCCGAATTACACTTTATCACAGAAGTATTTTATAACAGCGTCAAATATATTCTTGTCCCAGTCAAGAAGACAGGAGGCAGTCCATCCTTTGACCTTATTGTGAATTTATTTGAATTAATCCACTTTGATTAATGGGTGTGTTTGGAGGAAAATTTGTCACAAGGGTATAAAAATACCTTAGCTAATATACAATTGGGATAATTTTTTTCCATTCCCCATAGATATAGATGGTCGACAGAGAACATAGTTAAGAATATAAGCCTGTGCGCAAGTGCTGAGATATTTTCTTTAAAAATTGATAAAAAGATATTTCATATGTTTATAAGATAGTAGACATAT
Source organism: Modiolus philippinarum (assembly GCA_002080025.1). Classification (NCBI taxonomy): domain Eukaryota; kingdom Metazoa; phylum Mollusca; class Bivalvia; order Mytilida; family Modiolidae; genus Modiolus; species Modiolus philippinarum. The sequence goes on along the minus strand of MJUU01036795.1, from coordinate 72,865 downwards.
ACTTTTCGGCTTGAATATAATTCTGGCTTGCAATATGAATTTCATGCTATTGCTCTTTGCAATAGATTGAGATAATAACCTTGCGCATGTATTGTTAGGGGCTAATTACATGTAACAGACACACAGTGAAAAGGATTTCTACAAATTGGTTCTGAGTTTGTATGATATGAAAGTTGAAAAAAAAATTAAAAAAATCATTATATTGGAAAGTAAAACATTTGTTTTGACGTATATTGCATGCAATGTTATCAAAACATACATATAAATCTCATTTTTGCATCAGAAATGGCAATTTATCTTTGTTTCTTTATATTGATATAACGATAGAAATCGTGGACAATGCGTTAGAAATCATAACATAGGGACATACGCATGCAGTTGAAAGCCAGGACTACCTATAATTTGAAAAATACACATTTTATTCTAATAANTGATTATTGTACCATTATTTAATAATTAGTTCTATCACAATATACCTTATAATACTTTGAAAGATCTACATATCGCACAATATACTATTTCAACACAAAACAAATCGTAGGAAATCAATGACTCAGCAGTAGAAATCGGGACCAAATTGCAGTAGAAATCATGTTGTCGCAGGACAACGATACCTACGGTGATACTGATTATACAATAAGCACGAGTCTTACGCCATGGGCGTGAGACCTCACAGAAGTCTGACGTCCCACACTATTTTCTTATTTGTCCACGCCTACATGTATGGTATTACGATTAGCGTATATCCGCCTAAAGCACTGATGTAATCATGTGTTCAAAGTAAGCTTTTTACTTGACTTGCCGACTAAAGGTCATTTAATTTACTCTATTTATAAACATTGTTTTGGTAACGTCTGTTGCCTTTAGCAACATATTTTAACTATATACATGTAATATACCTGTAAACCGTTTAACATTTTTTTTGAAATTTCAATCAGTGAAACTATCTTGTTCAGACAAGACATACGTGTAAGCTGTAGGAAAATACTTTTGGGCTTAAAATTGCCCATTGTGATATTGTTACATGATTATTGTACAGTACTGCTTGAGAATAGATAACAGGAAACACCTACAATGGCTGAAAATTATAATTTGCCAGGAAACTACACAGGAAAACACGCAAACGTAGACAACGATAGGAACTCGGGACAGCCGGACTTAGTACCGGCACTAGCAAAAGACAGCGGTAGGGCTAAACCCGGTTTATGGGTACCCAAACCTCCCCTTTATCTCTCCTGTTTCCCTATAGTATAAAAACATAAGAATATAATCCAATACAGGTAGACTACTAACTCCATGACCACAATCTTGAAAGGAGAGAGAAAAAGACAATACGTAATTTTGAAAGATGGGTAAAGGGGTGCTCGCCGCTAAATTGCCGGCTAGCTCAAGGAGCCTAGTCTGCTGGTGGAACACTGTCACACTACGGAAGAAAACTCAAATTCAAAACTTCCCGAAGGGGTTGGTCAAGAATCATCATAAATTTCAGTAGACATCGAACTTGAGCTGACAATGTAACAACTGGTCAACTGAAATAATACAGTTCATAGACGGATCCAGGGGAGATTCATGTGAAATTTCTGGACTGAACCTCTAAGACGCTCGGTCCTTATTTCATTTGGAGAAGGTGCTGAACCCACAAAGTCGTGTTGGAGGTCGGCACCCCCCCCCTTTCCCGCCATTTCAACTAGAATACGACTTTTTTCATTTCAATGGGTTACCATGCATATCAAACCGTATACCAACCACCATTGATAAATGTCAAGAATCCACGGGGTTAGGGGATCCCTTCCTATACACAGGTTACATACTGACGTGTCGCTGGAACTGTCAACTATATGAATAGTTAGTAATTTTCAACATCTTGTCAATAAATGGATCGCAAATTACCAAAATTCCTCCTGGTTGCTGTAACGGTTTTCTTACTCAATATACACAATTTGATTAACCAGGTGGGTTGATTCATTTTGAAATTTACTATATGAATGGGTCGATTTCAGGACACTATATGCATGAATGGGGGTCCGAAAATGCCAGCAGAAGGTCTGTACCAAATTTCATCAGAAGTGACCATCTCGTGCACGAATCGCGATAAATCTAATACTGGACTTTCCAGATAGGAACTCTCGTGTAATTGAGGGCGGAAACGATCGCCTCGGATACCATTGGATTTCTAAACCTATTGAAATAAATATATACCACATAAAAAACAAATAATTTATGAAATTGAAGTGCATTTATAATTCTCCAATATGACAATTTTTCAACTAAATTTTAATTGACGAAAAAAATTAATCCTGAATCGATTGAATATAAATTAATTAGTGATCCCCTCTCAATGTATTGATGTATTGATTTTTTTACGTACAAAAATAGATCTGTTACCGTAATGCAGTCCGAAAAGTCATTGTGTGAAATTATCTCCCTTCTAAACATGCTAATGAGGTGGGCGTCTACTTCATCAGCCATATTTTAGAAACACGCCGTCTGTTATTGGTCCATAGTAACGGCTAGATATTAAGCTTGTTCGGGAATATAAATCACAAAGGAACGATGCATTAGTAAAACAAAAACATTTACAAAATAAAAGTTAACAATTGGTCTGCTATTGCACGTTAAATTGTTAACAGTTGATTTCAAATGTCTTCACTGCGACCACACAAAAATTAACCTGGCGACAATAAAATATTATTAAAGGCAAAAAATTACCGGGGGCGGACACAATTTCTGTATTAAAAGATAGCCAAAGGATTAATCTTGAAGGGAAAATATGAAATAATTTATTTCAAAGATGTATATTTTCAAGATCCAAAATGATATCCCGTAACCAAGGAATAAGTGAGGGTGGTATTTTCCATTGTGTTCATTATTTGGCGGTAAATGTTATTAATAAACACTGCCGAGGCAATCACAGGGATCAATGTACCCCATTATGGTAAAATTATACGAAATTAACGGGAATGTTCCTAGATTTGTGTATCTAAATATTTATTTGGAGCCGCAGTAGAATGTTTACTGTTCCATTTAATACATTAAAACCAAACTATAGACAAAAATCAAATTATGATTACCTGAATGGGCCTCTGACTCGTAAGTTGTAATCATGACGTATGTAGGTAAATTCGATTTCATTTCTAAAAATAGAGCCAGTATTGTAGCAGAATACACTAACTTTGGGGTTTTATTCTGGGTAAATGCGTGGAAGGGCGGAAATGAAATTTTGCACACGTATTCATCAATTCTTTATGAATCAGTATGCCAATTTTGGAGAAAATCCGGAGATGTATATTTAATTCATCCAGAATTATAGACACCCAATTCAGTCCACTTAAACCGCAATTTACGCACTAATTACAAACTTTACAATCAAACGGCGAACATTGACATTATTTCTATACCTTAATGAAATACATGAGTTAAAAAATCATTCAATTTTTCTGTTAGAAAATTGTAACTACGGAAAACAATCTGAGTAGACCTTTTTTGTTTCGTTTAATGAAGAGTTCCGTTTCTTTTGTTAAAAACTAATCACTTATCGGCCTGAATGAACACGATTCAAACGTCACGTATTATCATCAGTCGACATTACTGCAATAAAACAAAAATGGTTAATTTAATCTTATTACATCATTTACATTTATACTGATATGTTTTCTTTTCATTTTTGTTTGTTTGTTTGTTTTGTTTTGTTGTTATTATATACATGATATATATGTATATCTGTGTGCTTTTATATTTCCCTCGTTGGGATTTCTTTTCAGCAATAAAATGTTCTTAATATTCTTATTACAGGATTGATGAATTTTAGAATTTACTTTTATGAATGATCGAGTCGATACTTTGTTGCCCCCACGTCACTTCAGGTGGAATTGGGTACAGGCCTGCCACTGGCATTTTGAAAATACCCCCTTTCATATAGTTCCCAAAGCAAAATATCGACCCATTTATATAGTAAATTAAAAAAAAAATACCAACCCAATTATATAGTTAAAATGTGTGACCATTAATTTCACAGCAGAAATGTTCTTAAACATCAAATAATGATAAATACTTGATTAATTACAGCATCCAGTAGAGATTCTGGCCATTTGGGGCTAATTTACGACCCATGATATACATGATGTGAAAAATTACGAGTTGACAACTGCAAAAAACAGGCCCTTTCCAGCGGCACGTCTGTATATACCTCTATATAGGAAGTGACCCCCCGTGGTTGCCCCATTCTTAAAGTTGGTACTTTAAGAATGGGGCGTTAGGGTGTGTTCAAACCGCCTGAAGTGGTCCCCTTTAATGCCGTTCAAAGTAAAAAGTTATACCATTAATGTCGTAACAGCACTTGTTACTCGATTGCGGCAAAGTTTGGTGCAGTCCGGGGAAACCATACGTGTACATCTTCGCTTGTCTTCCGTTTTTCATTCAAACGGATGTCAAAAGTATTGATCGCGTGCAGTCATACGAAAATACTTTATTTGTCAGGGCAATTCACCAGATAATAACATTTTCCCGGGATCATAAGCCACATTTTCAAGCCACAAGAAGATGTGAGATATTAAAATATGGTATGAAATTACAAAAAATTAGATGGAAAAATGAATTAGGATCACATAACTAAGGGGACGACCATTGGGGGGGGGTGGCTTGCTCGATTTTGCCTAGAAAAATTATTTATTTTCACAAATGTAATATATCAAATTAATGATTTACATTTGCAACAAAACTAAAATCATTCTTCAAATAAATATCAAATTATGTATTATTCATGACAAGAAGAATTAGAATATTTATTTTCACTAGCACAAGAATTAAATTATCTATTTTAAAAAAGCCCAGGCCCCCAACCACCACCCCCTAAAAATCAAATGGTCGTCCCCTACCCCTCCCCCCACTACCTGTGTCAAAAGAAACCAATCAGAGAATATCTGATAAGATTATGCGATAACAGAATAAATACATATTAACAACATGATAAAATCGAAACTAACAAGAAATCGAAAGCGATGCTTGAATGGTTCTTTTGCAACCTGTTGATGGCCTCCATAATTACAATACAAATAGCATCACTACTCTAAGGAGAAGTGGGTCAGCTTTTATGTGATTTTTGTAGTAGTGTAGCGTAGGCTGTGAATATTTATTGTGTATGGGCGTTGACATCGTAACATCACCACACTAATATTTTCAGTCAATTTGTCACAACTGAACTTATTGATAAAATTAGTCATCTACATTTGTAGAAATTAGAAAAGAGAAGTGAATTTGTCTGATTTTCAGATCGATTTTGGATATCATTGATAAAGGAAACTAAGAATGGGTCTCGGAGACGCAGCCTTAAGCACCAAACTTGCACTTATTTTTATTTTGTTAGGATTTATAATCCACATCATTGGATTTGCAGCACCATATTGGCAAGTTATAACTGATGATTGGCATTCAGGATTGTGGCAAAGTTGTAAACCAATATTTGGATGTAGCGAAGTCAGTTCCGGAAAATTCACAGATATAGGATGTAAGTTTTTATTAATTCGGTGGTCTTTTTCTCTATCTTTTTAAAAAGAAGCTTATTTCTCAATTCTTAAATAGAACCGAACAGTAGCCGAGAATGTTTTAGTATTACGCAAAATAATTTAGTATTAAAACTATGCATACATTTTGAATGTCCTTGGAATGCAATATAATTAAAAGAAATATGGTCTCGGTAATTTTAAGCTACATCAAGACAACGATTTATGTGCTCAAGTAAAAGTTTGGGAAATGTCATTTGATGGATAATTTTTGACTATCACTAATAAAAAGTAATGTAAGCACAAGGATCTGGGTCGGGGTGGGTGATGGTGGGAGGTATAGAACTTACTGAACAGTTGCAAAGTTTTATACATGTCAAACAAAAAGGCAAGTCCCATCCAATTCTTTTGCAACCTCACACAAGAGCTGATAGAGGAAATGCTACCCATCATGTGAGTTTGCAAATGTAGTGCTACCCGTTTGCTAGTTGCACCTTGCATATCAAATTATGCCAGGGGGTTAGGAGATACATGTATTGATGATGAAATACATTTTGTGCTAAATTGTCATGATTGTACCAAGAATGAATCTGCTAGAAATGACTTAAATATTATGTATCCAGATTTTACTCAAGACCAGCCACTCAATAAACTAAAACAAATTTTATATCCAAATTTTCAAATTTTGTCAGCAGTAGCAGACTATTTACAGAGAGTACATACTCCACATTCGGCCAAAGTTGCTCAATATCTGTCATTGTCTGTATTTACATGTCATTAGTTGTTGTATAAACATATGTTTGTATGTCTTGTATGTTCTGTAATTGTATTTGCTTGGCCCCTATGGGCGTAAATTTGCAAATAAATAATATATGTAATTGATACTAGTTTAATAAGTGTGCATACAGGCAGTCATACAGGGCTATATTTTACACACATTGCCTACATTTTAGCATTAACTGATTACCTGGTAAACTAGTTTTGCTGTTCAGGCCAAGGAAAAAAGATTCCTCCGAAGATTCCTTGATTCTCAGCTAACATTCTGAAAAAGTATGGGCATACGACCAAACACACATTGTCATAATAAGATGTCTACTGACTTGAATTCCATTGAGTCTTTTGAATAAATAGAATTCAGAGAAAACATTTGATCAAGCAATACTAATTTCGAAAGATTGACATTTTATAGTTAATTTGCGTTACAACATATTTGATTTTTTACTATTACAAAGCCTTTTATATGTCCCGACAGGGTCAAAGTAATTGGGAAATAAATCTCCATAGATCAGTATCGAAAAATAAATTACTTTCAGTAAAACATGTTATTTTATGTCGCCTTGGCTTATGTCCTGGTGAGCTGCCAACATGTTGATGAATATATCACCTTGATTGTGCATTGAGGTTACCATGGGGTCTTTTATAAGAAATACAGCATAGAGAATGCAAAGAATTTTCGTTATTTTTGTCCCATGCTATTTCGTAGAATTATTTCAAATATTTTTAAAATGCAATACACATAACATGCATAATAGATTGATATAATCAATTTCCATGTTTACCTTTATAGCATTTATCATGATAATTGTTGACATAAGTTGATCATGTTTATGTTGTTATAACAGATTCTCGGAGGGAAATGTGTTCCATTGCACCAATCTACAAGATTTTATAATGTAATAATACAATAACATAGTATCTAATAAATTCCATATAAATGTACATGTATTTTGATCAATATATGTGTAGTGAGGATATGACTACATCTAGCAATTTATTCATGATATGAGAATGTAATTTACATAAACATGATAAAAAATAATGTGATTGTACGTCATATATATGTATGTAATTATCCGTTGGACAAAAATCATAAGAAGTACTCATTGAGATATGGTTGTTCGTACTACACTGCAATGTTTTTTATTCATCAATTATTGACCAAACAATTTCCTGGCGTCTTCATGTTTTCAATCACTGATGATATATAATCCTGAATAGCTTTAAGATAATGCAAGAAAAAGTCATCACTTGGCGTCCATCGTCCGTCGTAAGATTTTCATTCAAAGATGTTCCCTGAACCATACTTGGCACAATAGTCCTTGATCCCATTAAAAATTGTATTCGACAGGTCGGCTGGTTTTATGAGAGTTTACACTAAAAGTGTCTTAGCTCTGAATGTTGTGTTTTTATTGCCGTGCTTTGTAGCTGTCGCGTGTCTTTGTCTTTCTCACTTTTCGTTTTTAACATGTATGAATCATGTATATGGAGTTTGATTTTTGTAAACACACCCCTTGTTCCTTCGGTAGTTATGGTAGTCTTCAGCCGTTGTTTGCTACAATTATTATTTAAAAAATGATTGCTATTGAATACAAGTTGAATTTATGAATTAACTCAATCAAGGCCAAAGCTTGCGACAGAGGATCTCTTTGTTATCTTGCCAACTACACCACTGATATAAATATCGGAAATTATGGCCCAAATTACTTATAGGAAACCCATATTAAACCAACGACCACTTTTTACCTTTCTTTTATTGTTGTGCATGCAACGTGACAAAGACTGTATTAAAAATGGACTACGCTTCGATATTACTGATCAAATTGTTTCAATGGCATACACGATTGTCCTCATTATTTCCCTAATTAGGGATGATAATACAGTTATATCTACAGATATTACATATTCAACACTGCATCGTTGTGAGCAAATGTCAAATATTTATGTTAATTTTGACTCTCTGGAATGCACGGTACGTAGCTAGTGGCTAGAAATTATGCAAATTTCATACTATTTATAAAAGATAGTAATTTAACGCCCGAACGAAATATGTAGTTTGAAGAAGGTTTATGTAGTTGTGAAACCTTCATAATGTTGATAATTGATGCTACATGTACATGTTTTAAACAAAGGCAGGAACAAACGACTCGTTAACTACAAAAATAAAAGTCCCGAGACGAAGCAAAAATAAGAAAACAGAAATCAAAGACAACATTTTGCCCTTAAAATACGGACTTCCATTAACCAAGAGCGACATGACATGCTTCGTTAGTGTAATATGTCCTTCTGCGAGTCTATCAAAAGGGGGGGATATGTCAAATCTATCTGAAAATGAAGAGATGCGGTTCAAAGTTGACGTTGACAGGGTTCATTTTCACTTAATTACACCAAGTGTGTACGATGCTGTAACTAGTACAGTTCATGGTTCGTAGATTGAAAAAAAAAATTAAGTTTTAAAACAGCCATGGCGAGACGATAGCTTAGAAATGAACTGAGCTCTCTATATGCCTAGAATACATCGGCAAACGAATACCTTAGCAAGAATGAGGAAAGGGGAAATTCCAAAATCATAAATGTAAAATCACGGCAATTCACAGCAACACGAATTGAGACAGTATGAAAAAGACACAACAAACAAAGAAAAACGCCACAAAAACGCCACAAAACTAAAGCATTAGCAGTGTGAACCCCTATAAAAACTGAGGTATCATATGGTGCTCCGGAAGGGTAAGCATGATCTGCTTCACGCATGGTACCCGTCACACAGCCAGTAAAAATTGAAGAAATTCCTCCTTACTGTCACTGCTACGCGTTTTCAAGTTAAATTAGATAATATGATAAATATGCGTTGTCAAAGTTAATCTTGGGTTTTATTTACTTTGAGGAACATTAGCTTTGAACATCAGTATTTTTTTTTTGTGTTGCAATTTTATCCATTCTTTATGCTTCTTTATATATTTTTAACAGAATTTTACAAAGTTTCGGAATACTAGTAATTTGGGGAAATATGACTTCTGTGCCAAAGTCATCACTGAATAATGACTATAATTAGGCTCCTGCTTACCGTGAAATGTCAAAATGTCAGTGCTCATAACTTCGTTTCACTGACTGGAGAATCAGACAGAGCAACCAGAAATAAATTAAATAGATTTTCACATAAACCCATTTTTTACTTTTATAAGCATTTACTATTCAGAATTAAATAAGGCTTAAAAACAAACAACAACCCTGTTTCATTATAAAGCTAAATGTGCCCCGTTCAAAAATTCGGACGATTCAGCACCATTCTAGGATTTTCTGTTAAATTCTTGTCTTTTATTATGAATTACAATACATCGCTTGTTTTTGTACTTTGCTAACAATACTACAGTATCATTGGTGGTTTTTGAAGAGAAATGACCGCTAAGAGACACAAAATGGCAAATAAAATTATTGTCTTCCCAAAAGGCGTTGTTATTGATAAATCATCAATCATGAAATGATTAATACATTTACAATTTCAGTAATATGTGGGTGTAGGTGAACTGAGTTCGTTTTGTGTAAAAAGTGTCACTGGAAAGCGCCGTATATTTAACATATAACCAGTGACTGATCCAGACTTTCTGCTAAAGGGGGGGGGGGTGGGGTTGCTGGTGGCGACCAAGAATTTTCCAAAAATGGAGGGTGAGGGGGATGGGGCGACAGAACTCAATTTTCCGAAAAACCCCTAGGAATTTTAAATATTTTACAACCTAAGGGGCATGGGCACCCCTGCCCCTTCGAACCGTCATTAATAACTGATTTATTCAATTTAATTTAATGTCCTGTGTTTTCGATACGTCGTACTCATACGGATTTTCCTTACTAGTGTCTCCCTCTATTGGCTTCAGTTTTTATGTCACTTTTATTTATTATTTAACAGCGAACTGGTGAAATTGTTACAAAACGCCAAATTTCAGCAGAGAGTGTACTTTGTTCTAATAACTGTGGCAAAAACATTTTGGATATAAATCCTTTTACACATGTTTTATCGTTCAGATTTTCAGTCTGCCACAGAGGTGCAATATCTACGCTTCAAATACTTGATATGCCCGGCACCTGACTTGGTTTTAAGGGGCTGCGTCTACAGAGCTATTGGTTGCGTCTCAAGGTGGTTGTCTATTCATACTTACGGAAAGCCTGGCCGCAAACCATATTTAATTACTCTATAAGCGATTGGATTATCCAACATAACTGTCCACTCCATATCATGCAATTTGCCATTGTCATGATTGTAGACAACCGCGCTTCATGAAATCTGTATATGTCTATGGAGAGCAGCCTTCTAAGGCGGCATGGAAGGCCAAATACCCTGCTCTTACCCATTACTTCCCCTTATTCAGTGGCAATCAAACCTCTTTGACCCAGTTGTCTCTTTCATATTTACTTTTTTTGAACTGGTTCATGTGTTGTCGTCCTGATGTAGCTGAAGTATTGCTCACTGGACGTAAAACTAATTAATCAGTCATATACGATATGATCAAAGAGGCCCCTGTTACATGTACATGTGTAACCTTCGCAAATAGTATGCCTTCGGTTTCTCACGCTCTTCATTACTTAAACTTGACAGGTCTTCTACGTGTATACAATGTATTCATAGTGCATTTTTAATGTAAATTGTTTTTTTTTTTAATTTTTCCATGCATATTCATGACAGCGACTTAGTTAACAACATAAATACTAAAAGAACAGTTTTGAATAATTAAAATAACAATATATCCAAAGACAATAAAGTGTATAACTCGTTTAGAATTTATCCTCCAATAAAAAAAGAGTTTACCGTAACCATGGTAACGATTTTATTTGCTTCCATTTACAGTTGATAACTGGTTTCAAGCTGTGAGAACATTTGAGTGCTTTGGACTGATTGGATCCATAGCCGTCATCGTATTTGTTGCTCTGTACATCTGTGTTGGTCGCTGTTCCGGAAGCAAGTGCATCGCCATTTTGAATGTCATTTTGTGCATAGCTACTGGTAAGTGCACGTAATCATAAAATGTAAGTTACCCGATTTGGATGTAGTTGCTCGTCATACCTATGCAGAATATTTGTGATAGAAACAAGAATATTAGTCATGATCTTCGTAAACATGTTAACTATGTTAACTCCGACCAAATTTCCATGTTGATCTTGCCGTACACTTGAATGCAACACCATAACATGCTTGTATTCCTCTGCGGAATATCCTCATACACATATGAAGAAGAAGTAAGAATATATAAAACTGAATATACCTCTTGATTTAACAATTAAGGGATATGGAGTAAACGAAAATGAGACAAAGCCTCTACAAATACATGGTAATACTAAGCAATGGAACAACGCTTTTATTGTTGTTCTTCATCTTTTGATATTCATCATGGAATGTTGTAAGAATACAATTGAATTGCTATGCCTTCATTGACTATATAAGAAAAGAAATGGGGTAAATGTCAAGGAGACAACATCCCATATCTAGGTTAAAACTACCCACAAAAAAGCATCTGGGGGTCACTGTACGGTCTTCACCTCAGTGAGAAACCTCACACCACATAGCAAGACCTAAATGGCCCCAAAAAAAGTAAAAAGTGAATAAATCAATGGAAACAAACCAAATCCAATAACCTAAATGTCAAGAAACTAAATTTTTTTAAGAAGACAAGGACAAGCCAATGACGAAGATATTCCTGACTTGGGACAGACACAAAAATTGCGGTGGGGTTAAACTCGTTTTCTTGGATCCAAGCCCTCCCCCTATGTGTGGTAAATAGCTAAAAATAAATACACAAAACGACCTCCAGTAAAAATCAAACTAGAAAAAAGTCCAACTTATCAAGACGAGTACCCTTACAATGAAGTACATAAAACATGAAGACAAAAACACGGGTACTGTCTGGACAGATTCTCGCAGTTACTGACAACTAGCTTAGGGCATAATTTCCGTTGACTATGATATCAAGCCTTCTTTCATATGAAACTTCAATTGAAATACTTCTAAAAGATTTCGTATAACAACATCATCAATTATGAAAGAAGAACATGATATTGTGCAATGCCAAATACTGCCAATTTGAAAAATTGTTTAAATTAGTTATGGTGTAAAGCATTTAGGAGCTGATGTTAATTTCTGCCAACAAAAACCAGGAGTTAAGATTTAACAACAATCCTTTATGAATAAGTTTGTCCAACGGATTAATAAGTTTGGAAGGACAACTTTTGAATTTATGCGCTTTGTAAATGATATTTCCATAGAAGTTTGGATGTGAAATGCCCTGTTGTATAAGAGCCCTACATGTAGAACCAAATTTTCTTAATAAGTCAGTGTATCTATAATAAAATTGAGAGAATTATTTTATCAATTTATGATATGATTATTCAGAAAATTGTCTTAATGCACTTGATATTTTGATTTTTCAGGTGGTGTGATTCTTGTTGCCATCATCATATATGGTGCCAAGGTAGAGAACTACAAGGACTGGGCATATGGTTTGGCAACGGCAGGAGGATGTTGTTATATTCTGGCAGGCATATTTCTCATCGTGTCCATGCGTGCTAGTTCTTAAGTAGTTAAAAAAACCTGCAGTTCGAATATCAACTGTTTGATACAAAAATACAATAGGGGTAATGGAGACTTTGAAAGACACTTTTTATTAACTGAGAATATGTCACATAAAAGAAGACTAAATAAGGAATAAAGTTTGACCATACTGTACATTTTTTATGGGAATATGACAGAAACATAATTTTCAGAAAATTATATGTATTTGAAAGGTTTTATTCCTCTCATGACTCTCAACCATTGGAATGTATATCTTGCAAAAGGAAAGTTTACATGATTGGGTCAAATTACTAAACCTCCATCTTATTCTTTATTAATCCCTCCACACCCCACATTATCTCTATGCAATGTCTTCCAGATGAAGGATACTATGTTCTTGATATTATTTCACCGTTTTTTTTGGTGAGAGAACTTAGTGTTATTTTTTTAAATCATTAATTTGAATTTTGATAGAAAAAATCATCTAAAACTTAAAATTATAAAAAAAAACAATGTTCAAATGAACAAAAAATGTCAGAAGGGCTAAATCCCAGCACCCCTCAGTAATTGAATGGTTGGTGCCTTAAACACCGTGTGTCATCCGTACACAGGATATACTTCCGTTTAAATATCAATGACAGATACCATTAGTGTACGTGGATCCACTGGTTCTTCCGTACACTAATGGTAGATTTCATTGAAATATCCTGTGTACGGATGATACACGGTGTTAAATGTCGCCGACAGATGGTGTGTTATTCACTTCCTTTGAGAAAAAATTAGGTTCTGTCATAAGCTTAGAAAGGAACAGCAATGGCACGGTATTGAAAATTCGTCATATAAATATGTATTCATGTATTACTGCATGTCAAATGTACTCAGTACTTCAAAATGTACCTAGCTTTACATGTAAAATGTGCAATACACATTATTTACCTCAAAGCTGTGTAATATGGATGTATGTGTATTTATCATTCAGTTGTATTTTTTTTATATAAATTCTGTATAAATTTGAAATTTACGTGATTTGACAGAATCTAGATCTGTGATTTACTGGTTATAGCTTCTGTCGTTGTCTCACTAATCACTTCTCTGATATTATTAATTGTTTTTCTCAAAGATTGCAATCGTTCGATTTCCTTACCACGATCCATTACAAGTGCTTTGCATTCAGTTTCTAAGCAACGACTTGGAACGAAATATACATCTTCCCTGGAAAACTATAAATTGACTTCAAACAGATCTTATTAATGTATATATTTTAATATGGTAGCTAGTCCTTACGTTGTAGTCGTTTTGACATTTTATATATCTGTGTCAATTTTATTGTTAATTTTCATTAGTTTGTTTATATACTAGTATGTGCTTGTTTTTTTTTAAATAATATGTAGGTGCTACTTTTTTTTACATCAAATAAATTGTGTTCTAAAACTATTTTCTTTATTGTATTGACATGACGCAATACCGCGGGGAGGGGATGTCACTTCCTATATAGAGATATAAACAGACGTGTCACTGGAATGGGCTTTCTTTTTGCAGTTGTCATCTATATGAATGGGTAGTAATTTTTGATATCATGTATATCAATGGGTCGTAAATTAACATCAAATGACCAGAATCTCTACTGGTTGCTGCAATTAATCAAGTATCAAGGATTTTTAAGAACATTCCTGCTGTCAAATCAATTGTTTTCTTAATCCAGTTACACATTTTTACAATACAGTAGGGTTTGTTATTTTAGAAATTTACTATACGAGTCAGTCGATATTTTTGTTGGGGGAATGGGGGGAACTATATTAAAGGGGGTATTATCAAAACGCCAGCGACAGGCTTGTATTCAATTCCACCTGGAGTGCCCCCCC